>JAPYZI010004017.1:0-15262 GCA_030523105.1 Ophioninae sp. A BG-2022a | reverse complement strand
GCAAAGGGGTATGTATGGAAAAATTTGCAAAAATCGATGGTCCGACTTTGAAAATCTGCCAAAAATCGAAAAATCATCGGATATTAATGATTAAAAAAGCAATTTGAAGAGAAAATCATAACGGAGAGATTGGGCACAGAGTGGAGTACCAGATCCCAAAGGAAAAAAAGTTATCGACGATTTAGTGAAAAAATATATTTCGCCCAAAAATCGAAAAAAATTTTTGATTTTTAATATTTTTTTTATAGGCCCTTTACGATGTAATTTGATCCCCTGAACACGAATCCACCATTAATTTTCCCGAAAACCCAAAATTTCCATTAAAAAATCGTTAAAAACTTCTAAAAACACGATTTTTTTGGCTGTGTGCAGTGCTTTCGGCGAAAATTCGATGCTATTTGTAATCAGCTGAAAATTTCCGATTGAATAGACCCTCAAAACTATTTCAGAATCGAAAAAAACACGTTCGACCCTTTTGCCTAGGCGTTTACCACTCAACACGGGCGTATCGCTCATCGACCTAAGCCCGTTCAACGGGCGAGCCCGATTGGCTGCCTTAAAAAATTAATAATAATTCAGGGCTTGATCTGGGAACCATACATGTTTATATCAATCGACTCAGAATTTCACCCCCATCCTTCCATTTCACGGATAACATTCCGTCGTGGGACACCCTGTATAGATCGAGATTGGAAAGAAGATAAAACTGATTACTTGTACCCTTTTCGCCTCGGTGGACCCTCCGAACCGATAAATATCCTCAAACATATACAATTTGCCCCAATGTACGTTTGCTCGAAGAAAATCGTACATAGGGATAACTTGTGGAGAGAAAAATACAGATTTTCCAACATTAACAAATTTTCATTCGGTAATATTCGGTCCTCCCAAATTTCCTACAAAAATCCTCCTTCGCGTTTTCGCACTTCGAGATATGGCGAGAAACGTCTAATGACAAAAATGCCCTGGGCGTCTGTCATTTATTCCCTATTTTACGGACGAAAAAAACTTTTTGTACGACATTGCAATAATGTTTTGACCTTTGGGCCAAAAGGATGACGATTTTTTAACTGAATTTTAAGAGTTGTCTAATATTCTGTAAAAAGTTTTATTTATGAGATAATATTATAATATGTTATAATAAACTGTGAACGTGCACGTAATAATAATAATGATAATAATAATAATAATATGTATTATTAAGAAGATAATATGTTATATCTTATTATAATAAAATAAAGATTATAAAAATAGAATAAAATCAATAATAATAATACAAATAATTCATACATTTAATAATAGTTTCTTGAAGAAAAAAAAATTAAAAACCGTTAATTTTTTTGCTGCGGAATTGATTTTGCTGTTCCATGAATCTTTGCCACTTGGCTATGTTTAATCGGCTCTTTTTTTTCTCTGTCTCAATCGATCAGTCCATAACCGCGCTGGATGATCATTCCCAAGCGATGGAAGCATCGACGAACGTTACCGTCAATTCAGCGGTGACGACCGCCACGATTCAACTGTTGTGCAGCCTTATACCGGAAGTGCCTTTCGAGAAGCCAGCCCTTCAGTCTCGTCTTCACGATGTCGTTGGGTGAGTGACACATTTTCGCTAAAGTATGTTTGTTTGTTTTTTTTTAATTAATTGTAATTTCAATTATTATCAGCGTTGAGGTGAAGACGTTGAAGTTAATTCCACGATGTTTCGACGGTATGTTTTTTCTCTGATTTAAACATCGACTGAGAAAGGATTTTACGAAATCCTGTTTAATCGTTTTTTTTTTTTTTAATTTGATGACTCAGTGAATAAAACCAGACACAGATTTCGCCACAGAAAAACTGAAGATGAGCTATCTTGAGCTATTTACTATGGAATATACAGTGTACCTTCAATATTGTTTTTTCAACGCAGTTGTTAATGAAGTTTCCAACTTTAATGATGTAGTTTCAGTATTCAAAATTTTTAACCACTCTTCTTAAGAGTCAGTCAAGTTTTCAATGAGGTACCTTGCAAGATTGACGCGGTCCAGTTGTTTTCATTTGATTTCGTAATCACGAAGGTCGTGACGTCGCGCGGGCAAAAAATGTTTTCCTCGTCATGACACAGGGAACACGGACCACCCTGATAGATTCCGTATATATATAAACATTGGTATGGCCCCGTGTACGTGCTGATGCAGACGGGGAACGTGCCCGAAGTGAACTCGCTCCACGGTAATTCAATACTTTGTGGAATTCGGTGCGACGGCTTTGACGGGAAACAGTCTGTTTGAACTGCATGTTGGTACATACGGAGGCTCCGGTGAGGTCGTTTCGCCCGCGAGATCTTCCCGTTCGAACGACGGTAGTCGCGATCCATCGCGAGACCTCGGTGACGTACCGCACCTGGGTCAACTTCCTACGAAACGAGGACCTCCCAGAACTCCTCTTTCTATCCTCCTTTCCCATATCTTTTTCTGGATCATCACCAACCCTTCGTTCCATGGGAATTCTCGTGTCTAGCAAACCTTTCTCGTACCGGATGTACCCGCTCCAATATATTTCCGCGTTCCTCCGACACCGGTAGGTGTTTTCATTCTTTTCGTTTATCGCCGTTCAAGTTTTCATCGTTCGAACGCAAGGATTTTTTAATTTTTTTCTCTCATACTCATTGGTTTCATTGTCATCGGAAATCATGTATCGCTTGATCGCGATTGCACAATGATTATTCTAGAATGCTTCTGCGTGCTTTTCGTTGCTGGAGTCTGGGTCATTATAGTGAACTTTTGACATTTTCATTGTTGTTATATATTTGATTATTGAAATTATTGCATTTTTCGAACATTCAATTTTATCAATATTCTTATTTCTTATATTACGAGTGTTTAGGATTTCGAATTCTTGAAAGATTTTCCTTTTGAAATACCAGTTTTTAATATTGGTTATTACAATATTTCACATTTTCCAGTTGAATTTATCGAATCTTCGTTTTAAAATTTTTTATGTCAGTTCATCGGCTTAACTTTTCAATTCAAATTTTTCAAATCCCCAATTCTTGAACCTTCGAAACGATCAATTTTTCAAATATCAATTTCTCTAAATTTTGTTATTATCGAAATAATCAATTTTTCAAATGTTCAATTTTGAATACTTTGCAGTTTTTGAAATTGTCGTTTAGTAAAATGATGATTTTACGATTTTTCCAAAGCCAAGAAAAATCATTATCGTTGTGTACCATCGATGCAAACTTTAACCCCATTATTACGATAAAGCATATGCATCCTCGATCATTAGTCCTGAAAACCGGAAGGGCGCGTGAAACCCACCCACCCACACACACACACACACACATATCTCCCTATCGAACGAGCTCGCCCTTTCGTGCTGACGTACACAGTAAAACGCAGGGTTGCTCGCCATATTATGATTAATTTCCTGCCGATGTAAAGTAACCAGTCATCGCTTTTACTTAGCGCGATTGCACCGGTTCTTTATCCTCGGATCAAGCGTGTATCTATTTTTTTGTACGCGTACGCGCGGTGCGTGCGAAAGCGTTGAACATTTACAAAAGGCGCGAGTGAGAGAAATAAAAAAGAAACGAAAAAAAAAAAAAAAAAAAAAAAAGAATTCCGAAAGAATTTTCTACTCGCCCACGCTCTATCGATCATTTCACCCTTGTAGTGTTTACGCACGTATAAATACGTTCGGATTTCAGAATACGTCCGTTTTGCCCATAGTATTCTTTTTTTCTTTTCTTCTCTTTTTATTTTTATTTTTATTTTTTTATTATTTTTCGGAACCCCGTTCAGTCCCCGAGTAGAAATAAAAGCTTTGCTCCTATCCGTGTTTCCGTTTCCGTGACGATCGAGCTATTTTCGAATGAATTTTATTTCCCGAAAGCCTTTTCGTTGCGTCGACTGTCTGGAACGCGCTTGGAACTTGGCGTCGACCGAGTTTCGATTGGAATACGGAATTTTCGAAGCCTGCGTGACGCGCGTATCTCTAGGACGTTAAGGGGTTGGACTATCGTTAAAACTCAAAAAAAAAGTTGATCGTCGGTTCGAACGACGAAAATCGAAGAGAAAGATTTAAGGTTTTGGCCAGGAATCGACGATCGAAGTTGGACTTGCGATTACAACGATAAAACTGGGCAGAGGGGAAGGGGGGCAAAGTTTAATTGAAATTTTCATTTGTTAAATCGTATGACGACGAGAACAAGATTTTATTTGATAATTCTGATTTTCGAATCGTCGCAGCAGCCTAATGAGCAATAAGGACCTGGAAAAGGATCGCTTCAAAATTGAAATTTCGTTTTATAAAAATGATGAAAATATAAAAAATAAATTTGCTTTTTTTCATTTATAAACTTTGGGAAACGTTGCTGCGAAAATGTACCGCGGCGTTGAAAAACTGTAACCCAAACAAGCTCCAACACATATACGAAAGTGTAGACAAGTGGGCAAATGAACTCGAGTTTAAAGGTGGTTTGAAAATTTTAATGGAGCTCGGTGGTTGATCGTACTGAACATAAAAGCCGTATGCATTGTCAATCGAGATAACGCGCGATAACGAAAGCTTTTGTGTTTGTAGAGCCATCGAGAACCATTAATACTTATCATGATCCATTTCTAGTTTGTGATTTCGAGGAGCACTTTCGAACTTGTTTGTTCGTTACTTAACTGACGCAATATTCCGAAAGTACGAATAAATTTGGCTCACTTTCAATTGCCTATTCTCCGTAACGTACGCAGAATGGAAAAGTGTCAAAGTAAAAAAAAAATACAAAATCTTTTGTGCTACTGAGCCCATTCGAGCCGAATAAAAAAAATGTAAAAGGAAATGTTGTCATTCGCGTTCTTTAAAATTCCTGAACGAGTATAAAAAATATACAGTTTCGTATATTATTATATTTGTAATAACAAATGCATTTAAAAATACGCTTTTTTAAAATAGTATATTATATTCGTAGAAACAACTTCTTTTAAAAAATACTAATTACAAGCAATTAATTACAAAAATATTAATAATTATTGTACTAATAATAATTACATAAATAATCTCGTGAAGGCAGCAAACGAGATTTTTTAAAGGTACAAGGGTGATCCAAAGTTTTTTGCTCGATGAAACTGTACATCCGTATTTTTACTAAACTCATTGATTTGGAATTTTGAGGCACGTACGAGGGGCCCCCTCAGCTAATAAGGGGATAGCAAATTCGTTTGTAGCTACGATAATCGTAGGGCTCAATTGAAATCACCGTAGACAAGCGCCTCGACGTTCCTCGGAGAAAAAAAAATTCCTCGGCAAACAATCTTAATCTCTCGTGGCTCTGCGCGGGCTCAAATATCGATTCTCGAACGAAATTAAAAGATGCCGTGTAAATTGCTGCTTCCTACTCCCTTGCCGAAAATCTTGGCGAAATTGGTTCAGTCCCTCTCGTTTCCCGTCTCATAATCGCTATCCACGATATCGACATTATTTTTAAATTTCTTTTTGCTATTTTTATTATCACTAAATACAATTTTTTCGTCTTCCAATGTTTTATTATCATTATTTTATTTATTTATTATTATCACCTTTAAAATCTTTTGCAAAATTATTTTTTTTATTATTTATTATTATTGTTTTTTTGTTATATTTTTTTTTTAATTGGTCCTCATTTTAGTACCCCAAATGTAGGCTAGTTTAATAATTTAACGGTAAACATCGTAATCCACCAAAAAATTTTTTTTAGTCGTTCAATTTTATATATAACAATGGCATTTTAGCTTGGTTCAAAGCAATTGTAATATTTTCATGTACTCTTAAAAGTGTCTATATTTGATACGAGTGTACTATATATATTATTTAGGATAATCTATCGAATCGAAAAATGAGCATTCATTATTCAAAATCACTTTATTATATTTTTTTTTCGTGTGAAAATTTGAAATACAAAACGGGTTGTACGAATAGGTTTCTTTATCCATAGTATGCTTATTTCCATACAGATATGTGAGCTTGAAATTGTACATGTGTTTTCAGTACTAACGTTTTCGGGGGTCACTTATTCTTCGTCACGAATATCATGGTCCAGAATAAATTGATGGACTCGACGTATTGGGAACGAAACGCTCGAAATTTGATCGTATCTCAAAGATTTGTTTTTACGTAGGGATGTAACACGTGCCATAAATAAATTGACGAAACGACTTAATAAATACTTTTCGCAAGTTATATACCGTGAGTAAAAAATATTTGCAAAACACAATTGAAAAATAAAATATGGAATACAAATAATTTAAAAAATTGGACTTTGAAGCCTCAAAAATTGAGTGGAAAAAAATTAGAAAAATGAAAGAATTAAAAATTTAGAAAACACGATTTATGAATATTTTTTGAACCCATATATATATTATTACCTACATTTATTGGATATTTCAATTCGGTCTTATTCGTCGATTTGTGTACTCTTCAATGCGATGAAAAACTGAGGCCTCGAGAATTGTGGAATTCCCCGGTTTCCGGTCTATTATTTCGTCAAGCTTGCGGTGATAATTCATTCGAGAAATCCTTAAAGTCCTCTCGTAGCGATCTCGATTAATATCGGATCAAGGGAGCTTTATGGCGACCCCCCTCGTTGCGAAGAAATCCCCGCTTCGAAGCTTTTCTTTATATTCTCTCGCTCCATTCGAAACGATGTTGACGCGCGGGTTCCTTCCTTCTCTTTGTTCCCGTAATTTAAGTATTTTACGTACCGCGTACAACGTAGCGGGAAATAAGACGGAACCACGTGATTTTTATAAAAGTAAAACAAATTTATTGACTATACAGTCAGGACCGAATTCCGCCAGTTCAGTTTCATCCAATTTTATCGAGAATTCGTGCGATATGGGTTCCCCATTTTTAGAAATAAAACACATTATTTTCATATAAAATATTTCCATTCAAGATGCTTTAATAAACAGTATTTTTTTTAACCTGTAACTCACTCATTACTCTGAATAATAAAATAACGTTTGACATAAATGTTTTTTCAAGTACATACTGCAAGAAAAATGCAACAGAAAATAATTATTTTTTTTTTAAGCCGCCACAATAATTATACCTTAACGCTAATAATTCCTTCATTCGTTTTTTATGCACTCCAATCTATAAATATTTTTTTTTCATACACTTAAATATATAAATCTATCATTTAAAAAGTTCGGTATTGTTTTTTTTTTTTTTTTTTTCATTGAACTACTATTTTTTTTTCTTATTTTTTTTCTTCTTTATTCGTACGAATACAATATAGAAAAGGAATCAGACTGCTCAACCCCAGCTTATTACGAAAATGAAAGGGCGCCGGTTTGCTAATGCAGTACGTGATTAAATGGGTGTCGAGGGAGAAACGAGGTTACCGGGATAGACATTGGAATCGACTGTCGCACATAAACACGCGAATATACACGTATATACAGTTGTTTATTTTTTTTTTGTACTTTTCCTTCCTCTTTATTTCTTGTATTTCCTACGAGCGCTCGAAACCTCGAAATTTTTGTTTACCTTTCGTAGTCGATGCTCGGAGATTGTTTTGATTGGGTTGAAACGTCGTTTCAACGTAACCAACAAACGTACAAAAATATATATCGATATTTTTCGAAATCCTGAAGTACTTTTAAAAAATCGTTCCTTAAAAAAAGACCGCGAATTTTTTTTTTGCGGGAGTCGTTCCTTTCCCGTCGATCCTTACGGCGGGCGAACGTTTCGTGTGCCTATACGAATTTGCGGTGCGTACGTACGTCCAAGAATAAAACAGCGGGGGTGGCGAGGATCGTAAAAAAGAAAAGTGGAAAGAAAGCCGGGGGGGGGGGGGGCGGGGGGGGGGGGGGGGGGGGGGGCGAGGAGGAAGAGGAGCGAACGAAAAAAGATGGTGCGTGCGTCACACGTGAGTGAGCGAGCTCGAGGGATAGAGGAAGACTAAAGGGGAGAGGGGAGAAAGAGAGAAAGAGAGAAAGAGGAGAGTGAGAGATTGATTACTTATTTACGGCCTAGTTTATAACTTTGGCGCAACGAAAAAAAAATACCACAATGAATACGTTAGATATTAAGAAACTAACCTTAAAACTACTTTAACAATATTTTTACGGCGTTACGAAAATATAGAAAAGTTAAACGAGAGTAATGTGATAATAATACAAAAAAGTAATACGAAATTCTTTAAATTCGCAGATTGTTCATCGGTCTTTTAAGCAATCGTTTTTGTAATACTTAGCCATTCAGAAATAATACAAAATCGAAAATAAAAATCATGCACAATAATTATTGCTACAAAAGTACGTGGAATCACAAAATCCGAATCATAGAAAATCATGAGAGAGAGAGGGAATGAGAGAAATAAATTGATTAACTTATCATGGTCCAGGCAAAAGCTAACGAACAAAAAAGAACATAAATTAGTAAATAAATAAACATAATGATCGAACAAAAAATGGGAGATAAACCCAAACCCAAACAACGGTGTAACCAAATTATACTCGCGAATAAAAGCTTTGAATTAATAAAAGCAGCATAAGTTTCAAGAACAATTACACGCTCCATTTAACTAAACAATGGTCGACAATTTTACCATTCATTCAAGGCGTAATATCCATTCGGGCGTTCCAACCAATACGACAATTTGAAAATTTCGAATTTCGATAAAACGAATGAAACAAAAAACAAGAAAGGTGGAGAGAACAGCGGAGGAGAAGGACTGGCGAGGCGAGGGAGTCGTGGTTGAGAATGCGTGCGTTGCGTGCTAGCTAGAAAAAGGGACAGCGGAGTCTGCTGAGGGTGCGCGTGTATCATCGGGGTAGGTGGGAGTTGGCGGCGCGGAAAGGGCGCGAGAGAGGTATACGTAATCTGCTAATGGACTCTTCTCTCGGGCTGGCCAAATTCACCCTAAAACTCGGGGACTGTGCGAGTGCGAGTCTCCCTCGCGTATAGAGAGTTGCGACCCTCTCTTCCATGTTTCACGCGCGATCCTCTTCCCTTCGCGGTTCTCCCTATATTTTTCTCCCTCCTGCCACTAACTGACTCTTCTGGACTAACCCTAGTTCTAAGTTTTTTTTCGTATTTTCTTTTGTTTATTTATCTTGTTTCCATCGTTATCGATTTCCGTCGTTGCGTATTTTTTATCAATTTATATTTCGCCTGACTAATCCCTATTACATTGTTTTTTTTTTGCTTGTTTGTTACAACTAATTTATATATTTTTTAATATTTATGTTTATTTTATATGAAAATTAGTGTTACGTTCATTTTTCTTTAGTTCAAATTTCATTTGATTTATTTTATGTTATTATTATTATATCGAAGTTAATTAAAATGTGGGAGATTAATATTTAAATTAATATAAATGTTTTATCTGTTTAATATATTTTCAATTTTATATTTGTAAGATTTTAATATCGTTGTCAAGATAAAAAATATTATGCGTTTCATTTATTATTGTAAGTTATTAGTTATTTTTTATTATTTTTATTGTTAATACTACTCGGATGACTCTTCACGTGGTTAGTAAAGTACCACTAAATTGTGCTGTAAACGAGTATGAATAACGTATACTTTGTATCTAATTGTGCACGGTACTCTTAGGGAGGTTACACACCAGAGTACGAAATAAATCGTTCTCTCTCTCTCTCTCTTTCTCTCTCTTGTACCGCTGTTATCCAACTTCTCGTAACTCTCTGCCTCCTGCCTTGCCTCAATCTTTCTCACGACTCGCTCGTAGTACCCCTTTTACTCAATTTCTCTCTTTTCCTCTTTCCTTCTTTAACCTTGTCTCGGTACTCTCGTCCCTTTCCTCTCTTTCGTCTCTTCCTCAGCACTCTTTCGTATTCTTCCATCACCTCGTTCTTATTCTTCTCTCCATTGGTTTCCGCCTGCTTTAGCTCGTGTTTTTTTTTCTTTCGGAATAGTCAGCCATTTTTTTAATACGATAAATCGTTTTTGCCATTAAAAAATTTATCATGTAAAGTAGCAGTAATAAAATAAAAATCGATGCAGTTTTGATTTCTGAGATCGAGCTTTCGCTGCTGTCTTTTACTCCCGACTTTCAACAGGTTATGAATATCACCAAACGTTAGAAGATAAAATTACAATGGCAAAAACGTTCGAGTGTGTATTTTTGTACATAAAAGAGCAGCGTGGGTTTTTTTTTCTGGACTTTGTTGAAAAACCTTTGAAAAAGTTGGTCTCCTTTTTGGCATCAAGAATATACGGTATCCGTTTCAAAATAAAGAGAACTTTTTTTTCTCATTATCATTGAAACGTTGTAGGAGTTAAAGAAAGCGAAGAGCGAGTAAAAAATAATGGAGGATAAGAACTAAATAAAAATGTTCGCTTTGGTGAGATTCTTTGAGGTTGAGTTCGCTTTGACAAAAGCTTTTACTGGCTCTCTTAGTGAAGCGAGTGGTGGTCAGAATCTTTTGTACACCACGCTGTGATGTACTTTTTTTTACGGTTCGTCCCTTTCATTTTAATCCTGCTTCATACGTTTCTTCCAATTTATTCTCTTTCTTGTTTATTTTAGCGCTGTCGCTACGACGATCCCATATTTGGTTGCCGAACGATTAAGTAACATACTGCTGTTTCAATAGTCATTAATCGTTGCCGAGCGAGTTGTTAAAGCAATTAAATTCCGCTCGTTTGGGTTAGGGACGGAATTATTAACGGCTTCTTTGTTTGGGTTGATGACAACAATTAAGAATGTCTACTTTGGGTTTGTTCGATTTGGCGACACAATTAATACCGACTCGTTGAGTTCCTGAATCTGTTTGGGTTTGTTTGGATTGGTAAAAACGTTGAACGCGCTATTATTTTTGACACGTTTATTTAGGTTAGTGAGCGAGTTCGTCACTCAGTTAATTTCAATTCGAATGTTTAGTTTTGTTTTTGATGGTGATATAATTATTTCCGACTCAAATGTTTGGGTTTGTTTCGGTCCCTGACGTAACTATTTTCGACTTAAATGTTTGAGTATTTCTTTGGGTTGGTGACGCAATTAATTACGATTTGTTCGGCTTCGTTAACGTTGGTAACGTAATTATCTCCGACTTGATTGTTTGGGCGTGTTTGGGTTGGTGAGTGCATTCGCGATGCAATTAATTTCGATTTGTTATTAAAAAAATCACGTTCCTCAAAATCTCATTAATTTTCGAGAACTTTGTACCCGTCTATTTGTTTCGAACTTCAATAATGGGAGAATACAAATTTGACGCGAATGGCTGCGTGCTGCGATAAACGAGGAAAGAGCAGATGCTTTTTCGATGTTCAGCTGTGGTTGCCCGGTGCGTTGCTCGACAGTGATTCGTTAGATTTAAGTATAGCTGTAGGTATAAACTTCAACGGGTAACGAGGGTTGTGAATACTCGTCTATCGTTACGTCAATTCGCCTCGTACGTCTCCCAAGGAATAATATATTACATGCGTCACATTAGACAGTTTTATCTTTTTATACGAGTTTCCACTTTAAATGTCTAGCATTTGGGTCTACCAAAGAACTGTGCAATTATACGATGTCGATTACTTTTTATCAATCCAAATTTATGTGCTAAGTAGAATATTTCATCAATTTTTCATGTCAAGCATCGTCGTATGCGCTTAATATTTGGATGGGTGACCGCGTCAGCTGGAGTAATTTGTTTTAACCAGATTGGACAGGTTTTCACAAATAGGACGAATGATGACATTGTTTTGGGTTTGTTTGGGTGGACCTTCGTCGTTAATTTAATAATAAAACAATAGTAGTATTGTGATATAAAAATAAATAATATAATTAATCATAAAATTAATAATAAAATAAAGTAAAATAATCGAATATAACGATAAAATAAAATAATATGAATAAAAATAGGCGAAATTTTAATCATTTATATGCGTGTTGTCAGAATAATACTATCGTGATAATAAGTATTAAAATAATCATAATTGCAATTACGGAGGTGATTGTGAAACGATAAATAGCCAGAGGTTACGCTGCTCCCCCAAACTGACGAGAAGCGATTCGTTTTTGTGACACGCAATGACGTGAATGCCGCCAAGTTGGCATGGTCCACACCAGTGGATGACAGTTGGAAATTCACGAGAGTCTCGGAGTATTTGATCAGGCGGTATATAAGGGACCACAATGCTATTTCGCACTCGTGCGATGTAAGAGTAGATTCCGACTGTTCCTGTTCCCATTAGGCGTGAGGCGATATATTTGACTATGATTCAGTAGGGCCAGAGAACGTCCCTTTTTTTTACATTCGTAATTATGCGTTGGACGATCACTGGAACAAATTCGAATTTAATTTTAGAACGCCTTTTTCGTTCACACAATAGTCCTAAAAGGCAAAACTTGAAACGCGATCCGAAAGTTTTCTTACAAATTTTTAAGGGCACTTTGAGAGCGTGTAAAATTTCTACATGACCTTGAATACTTTCGAACCTAATTTCCTCGTAAACGATCTAAATTTGCCCACAACGTATCAGACTTTTGAGAATTCGCATGGAATGGGATTTTTTTTGCCAAAAATGATTTATTTTCGACAAATCTTGGGAAAAAAGTTTCATCAATTTTTCTCACGCTCACTTCGTATTCTGCAATTTTTACACGACTTCGATGTTACTCCATTCAGATATAAAGCTGTAAAAAAAAATTCGGATTTGAAAAAACCATTTATGGCGAAATCCGTTTTTCTGCCTGTTTGTTTTCTTCGCTCAATGTATTTTTTTTGGCTTGTTTGGAATATTTGAATAAAACCCATTTTATTTTTATTTTAAAGCGTTTATGTACGAATGAAAAAAAAAATAATAATCGACGAAACGAAAGCTCTGAACGAAAAATTGACGCGTGTGCGAGCCCACGTACGTGTATGTATCATCGCGTCTTTATAAAGCGATCAAATTGCACTCGCTGATGGCTCGTGCAATGTCGATCGATAATTTTATTGACAGTGGCAAAGTGCTAACGCGAGTTCCATTCGCCCTTGCCCTACACGAGAGACTATTCAATACCCAGCGTTACTTACACACTTCATATCCAATACACTCGCAATTTCGGAGCACTGTTTAAATTCACGCCAAAAAAAAAAAAAAACGTTTAAACGTATTGAAAACAGGAGGAAAATGTTCGTTAACGTAAATGGTAGGAGAAAAAATGGAAAACGTCATTCCTCTTACGAATCATTAACAATTATTTATTCGGTATATTTGGCAAAAACAATTTTCACTCAATCGTCCATTGGCAATGTCGATTTACATTGGCTATTCGACATCGTTCAGAAACCGCTCGTTCAATTGCAGTTTTCCACGCGAGGACGATCGAATATTCCGATCGGGGAAACCCGATGTTGGCTTTGGGCCATTACTCTCTCTTGTTCGCATAAAAAAAAATGATTATGAAATACAACAAATAAAAACTCAAGATACCAAAGTTCACCATTTATGAAAGATTCATAAAATTGGATGCCCATTAATTGACTACATCATCGCAATTTCAAAGGCTCATCAATGAGGATTTTCAATTTGTAAAAGACACAGGAAGAAAGAGGATAAAAAAGGCGAATGGCTATTCGTTTTTCTTTTGTCATAAATTTATTAATTTCAGGTTTTTATGTTAACACCAGGACAAAAATGTATTAATTTTTTATCTAGTGTAAAAATAGAGCTCTTTTGTACCTTCAAATGATTGGAAAACATACTTTTTTGGGGACTCGAAAGAAAAAATACCAAAAATTCGACAAATATAAAATAAAAATACTAAAAATCAATAACAACAAAAAATGGAGTGTCAATTATCCATATCTGTTGCTCAAATCAATGTTTTCGTTTTTTCGTATTTTTTTAAAATAACCATAGTGATCTTAGTAAAGTTTCCATTTCACTTATGATGTACTATTATTGAAATACATTACTAAAAAAATGTCCCAGTTTGATATTTTCACAAAACCAGACTTTTTTTTTACGAATTTCTTAAACGAGTGTTCAACTAAAACGTCCCAGTTGAAATGGTTGTTTTTCTGTACGAGATTCCTTCGAATTGGCCAAGAGTCTTCGAGGCCCCTGGGTTGTCTCTGATGCATTTGATACATCCACAGTTGGACCAAACAGCTTCCACTCCTGTCAGTATTTCTAGTCTGTATGCTCGTCCTGTACGTACATCTCAGAGAGGAACAAGCAAACCTAGACGGTCTTTTCGCCGTTGTCTATCGCTTCCCATTGCTCAACGTGGTTCGCCCACCAACGCGAAACTTCCTCTTCCCTTGTTTCCCCTTCGTCTCGAGTAGGAGAGGGTTGGAGAACCCCCCGAAATCCCGGCGCGAATGCATTACGCGTCAACGATCTCGGAGTAGCAATATCCTGAGTTGCTCGATGCCTCGGTGGAGTACGAGATTATAATACATTACCAATTCGACTGAGGCGCACTCTGAAATCCGTACATACACGTTAATGCTATATACGTATACGTATACGAGGTTTGTTGAAAAAAATTTGGTGACTTCATTACTTTTTCTCGAAAAAAATATTATACATATATTTATTTATTGATCAACAACTATTTCGTCTCCTTCGAAGTAATCAGGCTTAGATATAATACAATTTAAACAAAAAGAACACTTGAAAAGAAAAAAAACCTTTGTATCTAGAAAAGACAAATTATTTATGCAAAATGGCTGATATAGTCTACATATGTTGGAGACATTATCAGCCATTTTGCATAAATAATTTGTTTGGGTTATTGTTTCAACGGATGTTGAATAAGTTCTCGCTGTTTTTCAACGGATGGCCTCATCGGAGCAGAGGGTCAGGAAAATAAGTTTTTTTCATGAATTTTTTTAAGTTCACTCGATGATTCGTTTTTGTGCTCAATTTAGGATGAGTTATTCCATATCTGTTAAACTAGATTCGAGCACATGTTTATTGAAAAAGAAACTATAGTAGAGGTACAATATGTACTTTGAAAAATTATGAAATTATAAATATTAATTAAGGGAATGACGAAAACGCTGGAAACTTTCGACCCGGCACCTCATTACGTCGGTAATGACAATTTTGCGCTGCGTGTAATTATCGACGAATGACGCGCCCCACACGCGAATTCGGCTACGAAGTCACGACTTTTCGAACGAAGAATCGTGGCAGGACAATTGCCGAGCGCTGACCGTGGGCGCCTGTTTGTTTATGTACGTGTGGCTTCGTTACGAGCGCAGCGTGGAGAAAAGACGCGCGTAGTTTCGTCCCAACGAAAACACACACGTATATGTACGTGTGTCAACCGATACTCACATACATA
>JAPYZI010004016.1:0-15263 GCA_030523105.1 Ophioninae sp. A BG-2022a | reverse complement strand
AGATATCGATACGAATCCAACGCCATTGTTTAAGTTAGGCAAAAACCTTTTCCAAACACCCCGATGAAACCCCATAGCACCTAAGGCGCTCGCTCTACGTCCTTTTGAAATATCGTGATTTTTGCGATTCCGGCAAAATGGGCCTGGGAGGTCGAAAAATTTTTTTTTTCGTTTTTTAAGTATTAAAAGGGTGTATTTGATCGGAAATTTTCCGCTGATTACGAAAATGCCCGAGTTTTTATCGAAAGTGGAAAATTAGACTGGGAAAATGCGAAAAACCTTTTGTAGACTATTTTTCTGACGTTTGTTTTCGTTCCATTTCCATTTTTGAACTCCTAAAAGGGTCTATTTGATCGAAAATTTTATGCTGATTACGAATATGATAAAATTTTTGTCGAAAGCACGGAACGAAGCAAAGAAAAACGTGTTTTAAGGTGTTTTTTACGATAATTCCCTTAAACATCGAATGAAATTGTACGATTTAGGTCATTTTTGTATTCGATTGGTTCGATGTACAAAGTAATTATTATAATGTATTAATGAATTATTAAATATATACAAGTTAGATCTAATTATTGTATATCATTTATAATTAAATTAATAATATGAAAAATATATATACGTATATATAAGTTTATAATAATATATAAATTAGTAATCATAGATATACATGTTCCTCTTTTCTTTGTTTGGGTTAATTTCAATAATTTTTTTAATTCAATTACTATTATATTTCGTGATAATTCGAAGTAGAAATAATTAGAAATGACGTTAAATGAAACAGTGTCAAAAGTTATGGCTCAAGAGGTCAGAAAGTATTCTCGAGAAATGATTGGTAATTTTTCAGTCATCGATGAATCTCGACCAGTTCAATGACGAAGTAACACATTTTTTGTCTTGTTCATAGCGTTTCACCAATTATCGCGACAACCGGGCACGCCGTTTACGCTCGAATTAAACGAGGCAGCGATGAAAATCGTGCCTGCAAGAAAAAGGGCATCGAAAAAGAAGAAAAAAAAAAAAAAAGAAAAAAAAACTCGACAACGAAACGTCCGTCCAGTAGTGACGGGTCGTTCGTAGCCAGACGCGCATGAAAAGTACCCTCGAGGTTTAAGGGGGAAACCTTTTCTTTTCTTTTTTTTTGCTCCCATACGTAAAACTTTGTCTAGCCGAGAAACAGAGGGTACCGAGAGGGCGAGAACGATTTTCCATCGCGAGGTGGTTATCGTTCAGACGCGATAGTCCGTTAAGGGGGTGGCGAATGAGCAAAGTGCGAGAAAGGGGCGGTTGAGGTTGGGGCGAAGGTGGATGGCCAGGAGGGGGGTTGAAACATGGATGATGAAGAGGAGGATGCGCGAGGAAACGATGACGCCGAAAGGACTCGGCTCGCCGTAGGCAGGGACACCTCATTAATATTTAGACGTATTTTGAGCGGCGGGCAACCACGGTAGAACCTACAGTACGGAACCGTCTCTTGGTCGTCTCACCGTCGCCCACCTCCATCGACTTTATACATAATTATTTGCGGGAGATTGGCGAGCCTCGAGTGGGAAAAGAGGAGCGGAGGGGGGGGAGAGGACCTCGGGCGTAATTTTCACACGTATATACACACGTGTGTGTAGAAAAGCTTCGCGAGTGATGGAAGGGGGAGGTGGGTGGGAAAAAACGAAAGAAAAAGGGTTTCGTATATAAAATTTGGATTTTCGAACGCAATAGTTGAGGAGCAAACGAGGTTGAAGTTCGCTACGTCGCGACGCAACGAAAATCATTATTTTTTGGTTTGTCTATGTTTTTCTTTTCTTTCTTTTTTTTTTTTACTGATATCGTTATTAAAATCGGGAAAATTCGTTTGTCACGTTGTGCCAACGTGATGAAAAAGCTGCATTCGTTTCAGTGGCTAATTAGCTGCTTCCCTTGACGGTTACGAGTCGATCAGATTTTCCGTTTACTCTTGACGACACTCCGATCGAGAGAAAAAGTAAGGGGAATTGGCACGTCGATTCCAAACGTCACAAGAAACGATGATTTTCTTTATTTCTTTTCTTTTTTTTTGTTTTTCTCATCAGTTTCACGAAACTCCGTAGCGAACACGATTGCCAAGGCGGAAAATGAGAACGAGAAACGAACTCGGGAAGACTTCTCGAAGACGATAGTATACAAGCCAAAACTTCTTTGCGAACTCTTGTATTTATATTTCCCTCTCATTTCCGGTGAATAAATATTAATTCCGTACCAATATTCTCTACTGTGCCAGATAAGCGCCAGGGTTGCCTCTTTTCTCTCCCCCCCCCCCCCCGCCCCCCTACTGCTCTTTCTTACTTTTGACTCACGCCTACATTCTTCAAAGGAAATGCTCTTTTTTCATATTTATCCAGCACGCGAAGATGGGGGAAAAACACTAGAAAATAGTTCCCTAATATCAAATAGCAGACTATACGTTTCTTTATTTCTAACAGATATGAAATAAAATTCTAAATGATAAAGCAAAATTATACAATTTTTGAATAAAATAATACATAATAAAATTAAATCAAGAATAATGAAATAAAATAATAAACAATAAAACAAACTAATCAAATACAAGAAGAAAAAAATACAATAGTAAACAGTACAAAATTTCGTCACTTTCAGACACTTACAAAATCGGATTTAACAAAAATAATAACGAAAACTTGAAAAAATGTTAGAAACGATAATTCTTGGTGGAATAATACCTGAATTATTTTGAAATTTTTCACTGAACAATTGGAAAGTTGGAAGCAACGAGTTTGGCAACTTTGCTTATGGGAAAGTAGATCGAAGGTCTGAGAAATTAGTTACCGCTTTTTTTTGTCAATTTCGAAAATTTTCTATTTCGAAAAAGAGGAGTTTAAAAAAAAATGGAATAAAGAGCGTGGTCGCGAGGTATCACCAGTGTTACACGGGGGACACGAGGGTCCCCGCGACCTCGGCTAATCGATCGGGTGCGAGTTTTTAAAACTTTATATACAAAAAGCTCGCCTGGTGGTCCTTTAGCTTTGTCTCGCTTTCTCGGCAGCTTTCGCTGGAGAGAAAGATGGCGGACAAAACGAGAGGGAGAGAGAGAGAGAGGAAGAAAGAAAAAGAGAAAGAGAGAGCTAAAGGAACGTTGGTAGACTACAGAGGGCGAGAACGTTGGGAAACGCCATAGCGCGCCAAGAGAAGGCGAAGTCTGTAAATTTTCTTACATTTTATGAGCCAT
Source organism: Ophioninae sp. A BG-2022a (assembly GCA_030523105.1). Classification (NCBI taxonomy): domain Eukaryota; kingdom Metazoa; phylum Arthropoda; class Insecta; order Hymenoptera; family Ichneumonidae; species Ophioninae sp. A BG-2022a. The sequence continues at coordinate 12,043 of JAPYZI010004016.1, read as the reverse complement.
CAGAATTTCATAACCCCGAGCCAGTCCGCGTGGTACTTTGCACAGGAAAACTTTTCGCCGGCTCGGAGCTTGCTGCTGAAGCTTGCTGGTTCTCTTCTTGTATCTTTCTCCCTCTCTCTCTTTCTCCACCCCCTTTCTCATTCAACGTTCGAGAAAGTGCGCTTCGCGCCTGCATCGTGAACGCGCAGGAGAAATGGAGTAACCGAGCTCTGAGCTTTCGAGCGCGAGAGACTGAGACTCGCGTTGTGGATATATTATGCCGAAGCAAAGATCGTAATAACGTTTAAGGGGATGGGCCAGTAAAAATAATAAAAAAAAAGGAAAAAAAAAGGAAGATATAAAGAAAAATATTGAGCATTACTGAAATAGATATGCCTTTAGCGTTTCGAAGCTTTTCTTCATTTTACAACGGAGTTTCGTAGCACGCTGTCTGTTTCATTGAACAGAAACTATAAGTTCATTTTCCGAACTACGATTCAATTTCAGAAGTTCTGATGACTTTTATTGAGAGTGCGAGTAAAATACGATCTCGAAATATTCTTGGTGATGATGATTAATGATTAACGATTGATCAATGATTAATGATTTGTTATTAATGATTTATTACGACTGATTAATAACTGATAAGGATTCGAAGATTTAAGATGATATTCATTTCTCAAATTCGAGCTTTCAATCTTTTCTCAGCGAATTAATGAAAAATTAATGAATTATTAACTGCCAATTATTAATCTTTAAGTATTTATTATTAATTATTAATTATTCGTAATTAATTATTAATAATAATGTTTCCTCGGTACAACATCGATTATTGATCAGCTTCCAATGAATAATTATCAATTATTAACAAAATGTCCGCGTTTCTGGTGAGAATATAATGTTTTCCGTTCGTTTAAGTATTTTCATGCTAATCCTGAATTATTTCAGCGAAAAACGGCCCGTTTGATATTGGAAAAATAGAAAATGGGTCAGAAATTCAAGGCGCGCGACGTAACGCTAATTGATGGCAAATAATTGCGGTACGAAGTCTCGGCGTGACGGTAAACGAAATATCGGGAGGCGAACGTCTCGCGTGTCGACTCCGTTCACACTCTCGCGTGACGCTTCGCCGAACTGTTCTTGTCGGGCTTTTAAGAAACTCGGTGCACTTTTATCTTGACGTGCACGATTACTTTCGTACACGTAGAAATTTAATCCCGAAAGGTCCGAGTACTCGATATTACTCGAAGAAACTCATGATCCTCGTAAAGATCATTTCGAGGACTTTCGGACTCGAGAATTATCGAACGTTTGTAAAAAGAACCGATAACTTTGTTCAACCGGAACCGGAATTTTCCTCAGCACGAATTTTTACCTATTTTATATTATTTTATTTTGATCTTATTGATTTTGATTTATTTTATTTTAATTTTATTTTATTTATTTGATAAATGGATATTTGTTTAAAATTTATTTATTTAAAAATCTGCGAATTGTCGTTGATGGAATGATCTCGGGAATTCCATCGCTTTTTTCATACGAAATAATAATTTTCCAAAAGTTAAACCCCCGAAGTGGGAAAAGCTAAAAAAAAAGATTCGCGATTCGACGTTTGGCCAGGAGAAAAAAAAACTTTTTTGTGATCTTTCTTGTCCCTGATCCGGCAAATGATTCGAAGCTCGGTGTCATGCCGTAAGTGGGCGTCACTCGTCGCGCGAGCAACGTCGAACGACCCTTCGGGAATATTCTATAAAGGTTGGGAACGTCGAGGCCCCATTATACGCCCTTATAACTATGCTTCGATCAAATGAATAAAAAAGGAGATCTGCACCGAGGATTCTTTCGCGTTACGACTGGAGTCGTACAAGCCGACGGAAAAGCTTCGATGTGTAAAGAAATCATACCCAGAAAATCGATTTTATTGGCTCCCTATTATTGAATTTATTGATCGAGCACGTGAAAATTGTAAACTTTAGGAAAAGTATTGATTTTTAAGTAACCATGACTCTGATTTTATCATCGTAACGACTGAATTTCAGAAGTGATTATGTAATTACAAAACGTGAAGTACTAAATATATAATGTGAATAAAAATAAAAATATATAATATAAATAAATAAAATGAAAGAATGTACAATCCAAATTAAACATAAGAATATACGACATATTTTTTTATGAAATAAAAGATATAACAGAAAAAACGAATTAAATGTTGTTTTATTAAATAAAAAAGAAACAACTTTGGTGTTTCTTAGGTTGATTTCGAAAAAAAGCAGACTTTAAAATAGTCTTGATACAAATAAATAATATTGTTCACGAGGATTTTTTTCGAAATCCCTAGAAATACCCAAGGCTAAGGAGAAATACAAAAAACTAGAAAATAAGGAATACAAAATTGGAAATATAAATTTGAAAATAAAAGATTAGCAATAAAAAATAGGAAATGAAACATTTCGAATAAATAATTGTAACTGAAAAATGAAGAATGAAAAATATACAATAAAGAATAAAAAATAAAGAACCAAAAATAGAAAAAAAAAAAAGGATAAAAGTTTGAAAGAAGAATAAACATACACGCCTTAAATATTAGATTTCTGGTAAATATAAAATGTTGAAGAAATTCGACTGGATAGGCATGAATCAATGGGCTTTTAGCCAACGGTGGATATCTCTTCACTGTTAGATATTTACTATTTATACGTATATAAAATGTATTTCGAGGTGTGTATATATTTATATAAGCGTGGGTAGGACGAGACCCTTTTATCCGTCGAAAATGGTGACCGTTCCATACCGATCGGGAAAACCGAGAAAACACGTGCGACGCAATAATTGCAGTCATTCCGAACCATTCGGTTTATTGGGAAGACTCGGCCCGAAGATAATCTCATCGCCCCAGTTTCACGTACTATCCATTTGGACCTAATACGTGACACGTAACTCGCGGTCTATCTCGCTATGGGGAAAATCCCCACCTCTCGTACGAGAACCCCGTCGAAAAGATCTCGCCACGGGAAAAAAAAGATTATATCTCATTTTTATATCTTTTCGCTGAGGGATTAACGAAAGAGATTGTGAAAGCTTTTTCCTACGATTATTCAGCACCGAAAATACAAAGTTTATAATAAATAAGAATAAGCAATCAAGTAATTAATTAATTATATGAAATGATATTTTTTAACTACCAAGTTTACCCAATTTCAAAATTATTGTCGATATACTTTTTAACCCCTTAAGAAATTATTTATTGTTAAGGCTGTTTGAATTTGTAGATGTTAGCTTGAATATTCATTCAAATGATTTTCTACTTAACGACGGAATACTATTCAATAGAAAATTCCACTCCAGATTTTACTATCTTAAGGATCGATTTCTCAAGATGGCCAAAATACGACTTTTATTAATTTCGGATATAAAAACTTAGTATCAATAATTAGGATATATTATCTTCAATATAAAATTCACTAAAAATTACTAGGAATAGAAAATGAGGTATGAAAAATGGGAGAAAAAAATGAGGTATCGAAAACCGGGAGTAGAAAATAGAAAACAACTGTTTGGAAATAAAAAATTAGGAATATAAAATTGAGAACAACAAATTGTGAATAAAAATTAATAATTTAAAAAATCAAGAGTCGACAATTGAGAATAAAAAATAAAGGAGAACAAATAATACGAGATAAAAAAATCTGGATAATTATTTACGAAGAAGAAAATGGAATTAATAATCATGAAAAAAAAAAAATACCCAAATGGCCGATCTCCGAGGAAATTCAGTTCTAGCAGTAGCCGGAGGATACCTAACCAAAGAATTCTGAGTTCTCGCGTACTAAAGGGGAAAGAGTGGTGAGCGAGGAAAGAAAAGGGCCCCCCTAGAGCGCTCGAGACGATATATTTCGGGGGTTGGTGGAAGAAAGAATACGAAACGTCAGGGGGTGATAAGTTTTTGGGGAATCGAGCTCAATGGTCCAGAAGTGATCGAATAATCGGGTTCTACGAGCCGTGGGATTCGAGAGGGCACTTCCGGTGCACAGGTGTTTATCCAACCGTGCTTTTACAAGCCCAAGCTTACAGAAAGTTACACACACGTACAATTATCCGATCAAGTATTCAATTAATATCCTGATAGGAGCTTTATCAATCGACAAATCACTGATGAACAAAAGAAACAGCGTTTTGATAAACAATTTACTTACAGTTCCGGAAATCTCGTCAGGATCACATCCGCGCGCACCACCGCCACGAATGTCCACCACAATGTCTATTTTCGTTGAGTCCTTACGATCCGGGGACTGGATTAATCAAAGTACCCATATTGGGACGGTCATCCGGTGACCGTCCTGGTAGCGAAGCTAAAGCCCGATTTTATTGCGGAACTCTTAACGCTTCATTGATGTCCGTTGAACAAAACAAAACCCCCAAAAGTTCAAAATGTCCAAAGGCTTCCAAAAAAAAAAAAGAAAAAAAAAATGCACGTTTCTCGTAGCGATTTCTGAGCGATGACGCGTGTTGCTGATGATTGAACGTCACGAGAACACGGGGGTTGGGGGGAATAAAAAAAAACGTCAACTCCCGTTGTCAGAACCGATTTGGTAGGAAATGATCCCTGGCTGATCGTTGTTTGTTGTTGTTGGTTGTTTCGACAGGTCGCACAAGGACGGTTTCGGTTTATCGGTGGTGATACGTTGGGTCTCGGCGATAAATGCTGGGATAGTCTTCGGCTAGAATCCACCTTGGTCGTCCAGGTCGTCGCGAATCGTTCGTGAGGTAGACCGGGCAACAAGCTCCGCTGGTGCTTGCCGCTGGTGAATATCTCGAGGGGGGTAACACCGCTCTATCTTTCTCTCTCTCTCTTGGTTTCGCTTCGTCCTCGTTTTCCTAACGTTCCTCTTGCTCCTTTCGGTATCTAGCTCTCTTCGTTCGTTTCCCTGGTGTTCTCCAGCTTTGTACGTCTTGGGCAGTCGTCGCGTGGGTGGAGGGTAGCTAAGGGGGGAATCACTATCAGCTACACACAGGGAGGTCGAGGAGAGGTACCAGCAGAAACGACGACGACGACGATGACGACGGTGGCGCAGGCGACGTTGAAGCCTCCGTTATGGAGGAGGAGGAGGAGGAGGAGGAGGTAGACGAAGGTGGTGGTGGAGGATTTGGAGCGTTCTCCAAGAGAGAAAGAGAGCGAGATAGATATATACAGAGAGAGTGGGAGAGAGAAAGAGGTAGAAGAGTGGAGGGAGGAGGATTTTGACTCTCGGTCGGAGGACATAGCAAAGGAGGGAGGAGAGAAAGAGGGATGGGAGGTTGAGAGGTCGAAGGGAGGTAGGATCCGGTGGTGGTAGCATTGGTTGGCGGAGGTGGGCCGCGCAGCGCACCACCCGTAGTCGCCGCTGATTGGACCACCCCCGTTTCACTCTGGCACTCTCGACCAACCCTCCCCTCTTCGACCCTCTTTTCCTCCGAGTTTCTCTTTACCCTTCGTCTCTCTCTCCAGCTCTCTCCTTTTTGCCATTCTCCCATTATTCCTTTCCATCTTCTTCCTCCTCTACCTTCAACCCACTCCCCCCGACCTGCCACCTACCTCATCTTTGTCAGAAACCAGGGAGTTCGGGAGCCTGAGAACCACACGTTCGGAGGGAGGCTACCACTCTCGCCTTGCCTTCTTCCTATTCTTCGACCATTTTTTCTTCGTTTTTTTCGTCTTATTCCGCATATCTCAGTCTCGGACGCGTATGCGTGTCCCTGTGCATGCGCGTTTGGAAAATCAGTATATCCACATGCATAACCGAAACCCCCACCCTCTTTTCGTTGATCCTAATATTCGACCATCCTTGTTGGGTACCAGCTTCACGTGGGGGAAGAAAGACGGAGAAAAAGGTCCGCCTTTATGGCCACTATCTCGCCAGCCAACACCGACCAATCTACCCTTCCAATCCTACCGGCACACTATTTTCCTCACCGGGAGGACGGGGCTGGGTGAACCCCGAGAGAAAGACGGAGAAATCGAAAGAGGGCGAGAACTGGCAACGAAAGCTTCGACGAGCTCTCGACGTATAAGAATCCGGACCACCCTTCTCTCCCTCCTCCACTCTCTCTCTCTCTCTCTCTCTCTCTTTCTCTTTCCTTTCGAACTGCCTGTATGCTCCTTTGGTTTCGCTCCTCGGTACCGGAAAGTACCCCCGGTGAACCAACCGGGGGTTGGCTCGAAGCAGGTTCGAGCCATCGGAAACCAAAATGGAGAATCGCGAGGAAAATCACCGATCATTTTGTAGAACAACAAAATGGACGATGGGAAATTGGACGTTTGGGGGTGTGATTCTAGCTAGTGTTGCGCAATTCTACAATAGAACACCAGAGTTCTGGAATTCTAGGGTTCTAGGGAAAAACAACGAAATGGACGATGGGGCATGAAAATCTTGGTTGACATCCCAATTAAATGAGGAAACAATTGGAAAAGTCTTCGTTGAACCACTGGTCACGCTTCGTCATTGATTCGTACTTTGTTGTTGATTCCGTTGGCTCTCATGATAAAACGAACGTTCGCGCGTGTACGTTAATCGAGCCGAGCACGATGGGTTACACGCTCAAAAAGCGAAACGAATCGTTCGAAAATGAATAGCCGGTTGGACGCGTATTTGCAACGAGCGTACTGAGTACCTCTTACACGATGTTTAACAAATTGGGCACGAGTGAAATCTGCGCTCGAAGATGGAAGCTGGGAGGGACCGTAAATCACCGTGTTTATTCGATAAGCGTTCACTCGACCCGCGTCAAAGCACTGGCTCTCGTTATCGTCGAGATATATATATATATATATATATATATATATATATATATATATATATATCGACCACTCCAGCAAATCACTATTCCACGCTTGATTAAAACGTTTGATGGATCAATTTACCTATCCCCCGCGTTGATTACTTACGAATCGCGGAGGCACAAAAATTTTTCAACGCCCGATAGACCGACGTTTCCCATCAATATTAATCCCGGTCCCAATCACGGATTTATTTTTTCGCAGCACTTTGATGATCCTCAAAAGACGATTCGGTCCATCAATAAATCAGGGAGGTAAAAATGACCCCGAATGGAGAAAATAAAATTGCCATTCTCCCGAATCACTGTACCACTCGAAACGTTCGTGAACGTTTATTCGCGAGGTCGCAGGACCTTGAGAAAGAAACCTCAAAATAGGTGAGGGAGGATCGAACGGTTGCGCTTGAAGCGACGGCTAATGCCAGACTATCGGAATCGCTGGGACCCCGAAGAGAAGATCCGAGTTTCGGTGAAAGTTACCGGTGGCAAGACGTTTCCAAAAAGAGGGGTTACACGGGATGCGAGAGAATGACGCCGCCGTCGACCGAGGTTTGAGAAACATACGGGGCGGAGGGGGCTAGACGGAGGTTCAAGGGGGCAAGAAGAGCGGAGCAGGGGGAGAGACGGGGGGTTGTAGAAGGCGCGAGATGTAGCACAACCCGAGACCTAGACACTACTGAACCAGCCCCATGGCAAACCTTGTTAACGGCAGTCGACAACCAAGTTTAAACTTCGGGTAACAATCCCTACCAAACTCTATCTATATCTACATAAATCTGGATGACTGTATATATATGTATATACGTTCACGCTTCGTCTCCAAGAGCTTTCTCTCTTCGTCTGTCCCCCTACTCCCTCCAGGGTTCATCGTCTCTCAAACTCTCTCTCCCCTGCCTCCCTTCCAACCCCCTCGTTTTCCCGTTCGAACCTCACCGAGAGAACGATATGCCCATCGCGCTCTCGTTGGCCGAGAAACACTCAAATATTTCACAAAAGTTGCCTGCGAGGGACCGAACGAACTTTCCGGGTTAGGCCGAGTTTTGAGAAAAGGGAGGAGCTTGAGCTGGAAGGGAGAAGGTTTCCAAGATTAAAAGAAGTCTACGGAAGGTACCAAGAGAGAAACCGGTGATGAAACGTCTCGAAATGGAAAACGCGTTTGAGATCGCGTTTGAAGGAAGAATCGAGTTCCACCTTGATCGGTAACCTTCGCGGAGGTGGACAAGGTGAAAGCCAGGAGGACGAAAAGGAAGAACGGCCACCGATTGTTGGAGGTAACGACGCAAGCTCGTGCTTTGGTTATCTCGGCAGCGAAGAGTCGGTGTTCCTCGAGCAACAAGAAAGAAGTAACTATCGCGAGGACTAGTTTGTTCAATGGAAACGGCCGCGTTGGAAGACTGGAGCACGAAGAACCGCCGGACGGTGAAAGTGTTCGGATGTGTGCCACGAGCTTGGCTTAACGGGATGAAACGGACGGAGAGAACGATGAAGAAGGAAAGGAATACTGCGATGTCCCAAAGTTCGCAAGAACAAGAACAAAGTTCTCCATTCGTAAGATCCTTCTCTCTCTCTCTCTCGCTTTCTCGCTCTTTACCTGCTCTGCTCTCTCTCTCTCTGCTCCTACTCATACATCCGATACGATTCCGTCTTTCATTTTGGCTCTTCTAAACCCTCCGTCATGTCCATTCGTTGGAATTCACGTCCAACCTCCTCTTTTCGGACACTTTTGGAAGACTACGTGGGGTAGCGCCATCTATAACGTAGGAAAAGTGAAGGTCATCGTAATTCTAAAACCACTGTACTGATTCTGGAAAAGAGTTGTAGAGTTTTCGAACAGGATTCCAGAGTACTCGAGGCCTGGAGTTCTAGAATGGAACTACAGAATTCTAGAGTAGAGTTCTAGAGTTGGAGAACAGAACGAAGTGCCACTATTGTAGGGTAGAATTCTAGAGTCGAAGAATAGAGTTCGATAATTGTAAACCGAAGTTTCAGGACTTGTTGATTAAACATCTGGTTACTCGACTTCAAAAATAAGTATCCAGTTACTGGACTTCCAAAAACAAGATCTAGTTCCAGGATTTCTGAAACAAAGATCTAGTTCAAAGATCTCTGGAATAAAGATCTATTTCGAGGGTGCCTGGAATCACGATCTAGTTCCAAGGTTTCTGGAATAAAGATCTAGCTCCAGGACGCCTGGAATCAAGATCGATTTCAAAGATTTCTGAAATAAAAATCTAGTTCTAGGATGCCTGGAGTAAAGATCTAATTCCAGGATGCCTGGAGTAAAGATCAAGTTCCAAGACTTAAAAAAAAAAAAAAAAAAGATTTGGTATCAGGCCTTCCAGGCCAAAGATCTAATTTCAGATCTTCTAGAACAAAGACCTAAGAGAGTCCTAGCAGCGCTACGGGAAGCCTAGATTCTAGGGCGTGTTCAAAAACGGTGTAAATATTTCAATTAACATATTTGGGATTAGAAAGAAACGAGGAGAGAGGACATCAGACTGGAGAATCCGAGTTGGTGCAACAACCGGAGGAGGTGGTTCGAGCGGAACGAGAGGAAAGGCCGGGCAAGCTCGAAGTTAAATAATGTTGGTCGGTTATAGGTTGTCCTCGTTGGTAGAGAGACGTTGATGCGTTCTATACGCCTACATGGGTATCTCTCTTCGTTGGAGGACCCGGGGTTCCTCTCGCATCGGTGAGGAGTTAGATTAGGCGCTGTTGGGAGTATTCGTAAGCTCGCGTACCGAGGCACGTACACACATGAGGTTAGGTATGTGAGCGAGTGGCTGGCTCGGGAAGAGCTTTCGCCTTGGCTCCAGGGCCTCCGCGTTCTCTCAGTTCCCTTGCTCTGCGGTAAGTGTAAAACTTTTCCCGCTTGTGTACGTTCGTCCTTACACACGTCGAGGACCGTTGTCTGCTGCGCTAACGCAGACGAGGGTGAAAGAGGCGGACGAACACGAGAAAAGGGGGAAAAACAAGATGGAACGAAAAGAAGGGACGGTGCTACGCTGCTGGACGAGATTTCATGGCGGAGACACGAGAAACGGTACGAGCTTGAGAAACAAAAAAAAAAAAGGACACCTAAGATGGAAAGGGGGGTATATTGTCTGGAAGGCGAGAGGAGATATCGTAGTTTGCGTTCTCTTTTCGAGCTCACCAGTCGAGGAACCACAAATTATTGCCTGTACCAGGTGCATTTTTTTTTTTCTTATCTCTTTGTCTGTCTCTCTCTCACCATTTTATTACAAATTGTATTTTATTGCCTTACAGCAAGCTCGGGCGTAACAAAAATTAATCAAATAAAATCAAGTTTCTCTCTCTCCTGGTAGAAGCATCTTTCTCCTCCCTTTGTCTTCAAGGTGCAATAAATTTGGGTCTATTCCTCATATGCGATCAATGGTCATTTTCGTTCAAGCCCACTGCCTTGATTCAGCGCTCATTAGGTCTTTGATTTCCCATCAGGATTTTCGATGATTTCGAGTCTTGGAAAAATGTGCATCGGTTCGAACTTTTTGATCACTCTTGTCCGGTATTTATAATCATTATTTTTATTTGATTCTTCTTGGATTCGTTTGGCTTCCTTTACAAGTTTGTTTTTATTTGAGCGTGACAATATTTTTTACCATATTGCGTGTGATTTTTAATGTGATTTTGTACATTGGTATAATGTTGATTCGTATTCGTTCAAAAATTATTGAACCATCATAATTAGGCTACAAATCAGTAAATCTCTTATTCCGTTTGACCCTTTCGTATTTAAAAGCACCAATTTATCGGTCATTCAAGTTAATCAGGGATTGTGAGTTCTCTTCCCCTCGATATCTCTGACCGATCGACGATTCTCACACAGGAAATTCTAGGATCGTTCGAAAGTGAAATAAACGGGTAGGAAAGGGGGAGGGGGTTCTTTGACGTTAACCTGTATGCACATCCGGACGATTCTGCGCAAAGAGAAGAGAAGCGCGTCCATGACCCCGTAAGGTCGGACTACCGAACGTCGGAGTTTAATGCAGATTAAGGATCGTCGAGATGGCGGGTACAGCATCGGTGCAACGGCGTATACATCCGTTGAGGTAAAGAGGGAAAGAGAAAGAGAGGGAGAGAGAGGATGGAAAAGAGCAAGGGGGTCCTTTGTAGAACGCGTTTCGTTCGGTATTAGCTGGAAGTAGCTCGTAGAAGCGAGGTATTACCTGGAATTACGTCTCAATCTACCGTGGCCGCCGACTAAACTAATATTAAAACTTTTAACGTAGTTAGAACCCGGGCCCCGCGGTTGCTTTACCATCCATGAAGCCCTCTCTCTCTTTCTCTCTCGCTCTCTTTCGCCGGTCAGTATTCTCCTGTACGCGCATCCTCCCAGTATCGGTCTCCTCTGAATATCAGCATTGACCGTTACATCCTAGCCACACTTTGATGTGTTTCCTCCGGAAACTCGTGACGCGACGAAATCGTAAATTAGTCCGCCGAGTAAGGAAATTCGAGAATAAATGAAGTAGATGAAATTTTTAACCGGAACGTCGCGCCTCTGTTATCGACTTCGATAGTCGTCGAAAATAAAAAGCTTCTGGAACACTAGGATTGGATTTTACAATTGCAGAATTGAGTTCTGGTAATTGAAGATTGGATTCTAGAGTTGCAAAACTGGGTTCTGGTCTTTTAGGATTAGGTTCTAGAATTGTAGAGAACAGGATTTTGGAATTTTAGTCTTGGGTTCTGGAATCGGGAAACGGGGTTCTCGAATTTTGAGATTCAGTTCTAGAGTTCTAGAATATGATTTTGGAATTTTTTGTTGTAGTTATTAAGGTGTAAAAAAGGATTCTGGATTTAGCGAATTCTATTCTAGAATAAATTCTAGAATTTATTGTAGAATTTATTCTAGAATTTACTATAGAATTTATTGTAGAATTTATTCTAGAATTCTAGAGTATGCTCGCTAAAATTTTACAGGAGAATTAATTATAGAATTCTAAGATATACTCGTTAAAATTTTACCCTAGAATTAATTCCATAATTCTAAGGTATGCTCGCTAAAGTTTTATCCTAGAATTAATTTAACGATGCTAGGATAGAATTGAAACGAGTATCCACCCAATAACGATCGTCTCTGAATATCAGCATTGACCGTTACATCCTCGCCGGACTTTGATGCGTTTCCTCCGGAAGCTCGTGACGCGACAAAATCATAAATTAGACAGCCGAGGGGTTGGCGGTACTAAAGTGTAATATACTTTTCTATCCATAACCCCCCCCC
>JAPYZI010004015.1:0-29385 GCA_030523105.1 Ophioninae sp. A BG-2022a | reverse complement strand
TTTTTTTTTTTTTTTTTTTTTTTAATTTTTTTCCCTTGTTTTTTTTCCAATTTTCCAATGAGATTTTACATTCTCATAAACGAAATACCAATTTCTACGGCGCCCTGGCGAAAATACTGTGTGGCTTTTCTTTTCTTGCACACACATGAATATATATATATATATATCAATCTCGAGCAAAGCACCAGAGAGGTTTACTCAGAAAAGTCCAATCCGAAGTGTATTGAGAGTATGAGAAGGAAAAATGAAGAGAGTGAGAGAAAGAGGGAGGAAACGAGTGAGATAGGGGAAGGAAAAAACGTCTACGTATATATGTTGACCACGTACACCTCCCAAGGCGATTGTACGAAGACGTAGGTAGAAAAGAGCCAACCCATCCCATGAAATCCTCGCTATGCATGTTTCAGAGCGAATTTGATCAAAAGGCTTCCGGGAGTCGTGATGCCTTGTGCAAATCTATAGCCTTGTAATAGCGGAGTGGCTACCATAAATCGTGTTCTTTCGTTTTATATTGAATAACAAAAATTAAACAATTCGAACTTCACCGTTTCATGATTTTCAAGTTATGTGTAGATATTAATAATTATTTTGCACGTTTGATTTTAATTTTTAATTCACGTCATTTTTATTAAATAAAAAAGACTGAAATCTTAATTTTCGAAAAGGATGTTTATAATCCCATAGGATATAAAAGGGCCCACAACTCTATTGTTCTTTTATATGATATTATGGGATTGTTTTTGTGTAAAATAGAACGAAGATTCAGTTCTTTTTATTTCGTTGTTATAATCGAAGGATAAATTTTGATAATATGTTCTTTTTTATTTGGCTGTAGTATTTCGGCACAAACATTTAAAACGTTTATTAATAAATATTTCTCGTTCGAATACACGATGACTTGCTATGCTCGAATATGAACATTTTTTTAAATTTTATTCTATATTGTATGTAGTAAATAAAAATAAAATTTGCTTAATATGGTATTAATAATAATGTACATATCGATATTTTTACATCCATTATATATTTGTTAAATAAAATAAATGTTATAAATATTTCTTAAGGAATAACAAAAAACGTGAATTATTTGAGTTTTAGCGCGAAATAGGTTTTCATGAAAAATTGTTAATACGTATCTTTTAATAATATATATAATAAATATAATAACACTTAGTTATTATTAAAAAGAAAATGTACCGTTGCTATTATAAAAAAAATTTCATTTCACTGAATGCGGTGGATTTCATTCCAACGATTGGTTATCAAACGTTGTAAAAAATATTTAGCAATTTAGAAAAAAGCTAAAACTTAGCGAGTCGAAATATCGAAAATTGCGTTGTTTTTTCGCGATAACTTTAAAACCCCAGGTTTTTTTGTTGTCGCGATAAAATTGTTGTTCGCCCAGGCTGTTGCATATTTGAAACGCAATTTCCTTGCAAGATTTGAAGACGATAGCTATAGAGTGGCTCGCTCTTCACCGAGACCTGCACTTAGGGTGAGAGCCGGTTCTTTCCGCGTCTCGCACATAAAGCGTAGAAACTCGGAAGCATAACTCTAAAATCAATAACACGTACCGATATATCGGGAGCCGCGCTCTCCCGTTGGTGCATCCTGAGGTCAAAACTCACGAGTATCGGCGAATCATATTTGAAGGAAGGTATCGGTTTACCTTGGAAAATATGCGCTGCGTTCGCAATAAAAAAATATTTTTTTTTAACTTGTAAATGGCCAATATAAATTGAAGATTGATGGAAGAATTCCAGTGTGATTTGTCATCGCGAGGCTCCACTTTCCAGAGTGTGAAAAATACCTCGTTTGAATCAATCGAACCGCTTCGGGTTTTAATTTTATCTGGGTTAATTGTACTTTTATTAATATTCGTTGAAGCATCGATTAGATCTAAAGACATGATCGTATTTAACAACGTCTCATCGAAGGAGCGATGGGACGATTCTAGATTACGGTTATGATCATTGATAGCGATTAAATGATCCGAGATGAAGGTTTTTACTATTCGTAGCGATTAAATGATTCTGGATGATAGTTGAGAACCATTTGTAGCGATCAAATGATTCTGGATGATGGTTGTGATCCATTTGTAGCGATCAAACGAATCTGGATGATGGTTGTGATCCATTTGTAGCGATCAAATGATTCTGGATGATGGTTATGATCCATTTATAGCGATTAAATGATTCTAGATGACGTCGATGGTCAAATGATTCTAAATGACGTATATGATAATTGATAGTGGTTAAATGATTCTAGATGACGTCGATAATCAAATGATTCTAAATGACGTTTATGGTAATTGGTAGCTGTTGAATGATTCTAAATGACGGCTGTGATCATTTTTGACCATCAGAATTCAATGGTCATCGTTCCATTCGACGATTAGGTCGTTTCCATCGTTTATTCACCACCATTTCCATACGTATCTACTTTTGAAATGAGAATTGGCATTTCATACAATATTTTCGATCGTTCTCCAACAATTTCTTTTCGTTCCACCGAATCGCAGCTCTCGGTGCAGCAATTCGTTGCCGCTGCTCGAACCGGTGATACACGATTGACTACCGGTTCGTTTGCTGTCGTTGCCGAACAACGCGTTTCTTTGACGAAGTTCGCCATTCGACGAAATCTCTTCGACGAGTTGATATTTCCATGTTCACGATCGCGGGTGGCTTCATTTTCTACTGTAGATAAACCAACCGTCCTTCAATCTACCCGCGAACTTCCTCTCTGCAAATATCGCCTTTGAAGTTCTCTTTTCCTGTTTGAGGGGCGGAGTAATGTTTCAAGCCTGGGAAACGGCATGCTTGAAGAGCAGTTACGGAAATTTGTCTGATCATTCATTGCGTTGGGATTCGCATCAAAGCCGAGACTTCGGTTTTCAGTTCGTCAATTTCCTCGATAAAACAAAAACTCTGATTCGTTTGACTTCTCTCCGAGGTATGCGGAGGAAACGAAGGTCATTTGGAGTACCATTTTCTTTTGGGTCTGCAACGTTTTTGTCTCTGTTAGCTCCAAACTCAAAAAACTATTAGTGAAATTCATTGAATTCAGTAAATCGAAGCGATATTTACACGCCATCTATCCAGGAGCTATAAAAAAAAGACTAAACATCGATACTGGCTGATAATTTAACTTTGAACGCAAAATCGTTAAAATCCGTTTTCGAGATCGAGCGCAGGTATTTTGGAATAATATATTCATCGTGTTGAACTTAGTTTCGTAGCTCATTATTAAGTCATTATTTCAGGGGACAATGTAAAACTCGCGATTATTTCTACAATCAGCTTTGATCAGTCTTCCACAAGCTCAACTCAGTATCACCGTTTTACGGTAATAAAACCGAGACGGTGCTGCAAGTTTCCCTAAAATTCAGCGGTATTCCAAATATCCAACCTTTCCTCCGCGATACCAAACGGAAAATCGACTCTTCCATTCGTGCAACCCCAGGGAGCCATTCAAATTCATCTCGACAATGTCCAAAAGTTGTCCAAACTGGAGAGCCAGCTTTTTAAACTTAAAAAAATCGATAGATCGCTTCAGTGGTGGTCAGCGTGGAAAAGATATCATTCGGGTTAAGAAATAGGCCATATACTTGCGCAATCTCGAGTGTTCGGGGGCCCTTTGTGCTTCGAAATACTTGAAATACCTTCCAAACGCCAGGAAAGACTCTCTTGTCCCAATATAGACGGTTATACACCCGCGCGTTTACGTATTCCTTACGTACGTGTGTATTTTCGATGAGAGACCATGCCGTGCTGCGCATTCCATATCGCCGAAGTAGCAACGTAACAAGGCGTTCTCGAGAATCTATCAGCGTTGCTCGAGATCTTTGAGAAGAATTTGCACGCAAATGGATATATTTCTCGGGTTTCCGTGATGTAGAGTCTAGAATGGCCAACGTGAACACATATGGAGGTGAACACGTTTGCTCCTCCTGTGTCCCGACTAAGGTCGTGAACTCTGCCAACTATAATTTCCTATTTGGACCCAAGTGCATACGTCGGAAGGGGCAGGTTTCCTCTCGCCCCTTTCGCATCCGTCCGGTGAATTCTCTCGATCAATTGTTCATTGCGTTCCAACAAGATTTCCAAGACTTGCACACTTCGGTTGCCGTTATTCGCCAGTGAAAAAGTTGTCGCGAATTAAATGACAGTTTTGTTCGAGACCTACCGATCTACCAGCGTTTTATTGGGTTAGCGATGAAAGTCAGGTCGCTCTTCGTTTTTTAACGAAAGTAAACTCGATACATTTTTTATGCAGAACCGCTTTTATTCAATAAAAAAGAATGTATTTTGTTACGTCACGTTTTTTTTTCATCTTTTGTCAAACTTCAATCTTCGATTTCTTCGTCCGTGTAGTTAATTCGTATCGCAACGATTAACGCCTGCTTAAAATGAAACATTCTTAAATAGTTCGTGTATGTTCATTTCTCAAATGTTCAAGAATTTGTTTAAGAATTTTTATTAAACTTCACTCCGTTTAATTTCGTTCCAAGAATTCAATTTATTTTATTTTGATTACTGGAGATTATTATTATTATTTTTTTAATGTGTCATCTCACCCTGATTATGTTAAGAATTCCATTAAGCAGAATTATATTTCATATGAAATTATATTCTACATACACGTCTTTAAGAAGTATCACAACGATAAAAATATTATTGAAATTATGTATTTTTTTCGTCATCGTCTTTATTATATTTTTCGTATTTTCAATGTTCTTTTTCAAATCTTTTTTCTACTTTTCTCAGGATTCAAATGTAGGGTCTTCGAAACCCTTCGATTCTGAGCGATTCGCATTTTAAGCGCTCTCTTTTATTTTATTTCCCTTCTTCAACCTCTTTCGTAAATTCCGGTCATTCTGAGGGCCTAGGACCGCAGCGTTTGTCTCGGTGATCGTCTCTTCGAATTTTCTCGTCCCGGAGTACGTACGCGTGTACACGCGCGTGAAAAGGCCGCGCCGTGCGGTGACGAGGAAATCTCTCGGTCGGGCCACAAACAGACTTTTTCCTCCCTGGGATTTCGCACACGTTCGATGTACCCAGACGCGCAAGACTTCGCATAGAATTGCACGTGGCTCGAAATTGGAAATGGCTGGCAGCGCGGCGAGGGCTTTCACGAATGCTTCCTATGTACAGTGGACCACCGATTTTTTTATCGTTACGAATGCTATAACCTTCAAATTTTACAATTTTATTATCTATGTGTCGTATACGAGAAAACGCTATTGGCTCGTTGAAAAAATTCTCGCTGTTCTCCAATAAGTGATATTGTCAGTTCTGTAAAATTAATTTTTTTAATGCATTTGATGGTTGATGTTTGCGCTCAATTAAAGATATGTTATTCCACGTAAATCAAATTAAATTCGAGTAAATTTCCATTGAAAATAAAGCAACAATAGTTGAAGCACGATAAATGGAAGAGTGCACGTCAAAGTCTAGCTGAACTTGCACAATTATTTTTTTTTTTTACATGAAGCATTAATTATCCCGAAAAAACAGTGAAAATTTATTCAACTCACAAATAATAATTATTTTATCCCTGAAATTTGATATTTTGAGTTGTATGCCATGTTTTAAAAAAAGACTGGATGTTTTTCTAAAAGTTTCGCTAAAATTGTATATCCAACATCAGGTGACTATTTATCCATTCAAAAAAAACTTTGATTGTTTTCCTCGGTAATTGTTATCGATCAGTTTTCACGAGGTTAATCTTCGTTCGAGTATCAAATGGAAGAAGGCCATTTGGCAGCCTTAAAAAAAAAACAAAAAACGTTTAAATCACGCCTCTCCGTTCGTATCCGATTTTTTACCATTCGAAAGTCCCGAGTGGTAGAAAATCGGAGTTTCGCTGTATAACGATCAGTCTGTGAGGAAGTGAGCTTGGCGATGATATCGTTGGAGCAAGTGGGAGACGGAAAGCCAGGAAGAGCGTCGAGCGAGGAGAAGAAAATAGAGAAACGTGAATGCGGGAGTAGACCGACGAGGAAAACCTCTCGTATCTCTCATGGGGGTGAGGGGGGGGGAGGGCTCGACGTATGCATTGACGTCCGAATGAATGGATCTCCGGAATTTCGAGTAATAATACGAAGCCCAGAGGGAATCATAGATTTTCCAATTGTTTTTCGTGTTCGTCTACATAAATACATGCGAAAGTACAGTCTTCGGTGTTTTTAATGCTCATCCAGAAATTCTTGGTTCTACTTCCTGATAGGCGTCCAATGAGGGCTCGCGTTTGAATTCTCGTACAAAAACTTCCTGCTGATATTGGATTTTAATCGGATTCTTTGTTGGAGAAGGATTCCCAAACCCAATTCGAATCCTGGAGGATTTACGTTTATTATTCATAAAAAATAACGATACAAATGAACTACGGAGAAAAATAATCTCAAAAAAATTCAATTCAATCCAAAAAAAAGCGATAAAATAAAATAAAGTCTTGTACTCGTTAAATAAAATGAATCATTATAAACCTTTGGTTTTCAATTAACGCCACGCGATGTTGACTCTTCGGGAACGGCTCGTTTTTTTTAAAAAAAACTGTACGATATTATGTTGAAAAATTGCAATAATAAAAAACAAAACGAAACTAAAGCTCGCAGTGTCCTTTTCGAAGATCTAGTCACTTAATGACCAAACTACTATTTTTCAAAGTCCAGTACACGACACTGCAAAGTGTGAAAATTATGGTAAAACCGGTGCCTACAAAATGGTGCAACAGCTACGAAAAAAGGCGAAAATAAAAATAAACATTTCGAAATAAAGCTGGCTTTGTCCTTTTCAAAACGTAATTCGCAAAATTGGTTTACGATTCTTTGTCGCCGAGATATTCAATTTTTTGTCCGAATGGAAAAATTACAAGGTGTTTTATCCTTTTTCCATGGGGGAGGGTATACATATATATATATTACAGGGTGAGATACGTGACGCCTTTGGAACATAATTATTAAGGGTGGAACACTGCGAAAAATACTTATTACACAATTCCGTCACGTACATTTCGTTTTTATCGTGTACGTGTGAAAAATAGCAAGATCCCATGGGAGAACGTAACAATTCTCGTGGCGAGGCAGGAGGAAAATTCGGTAGTTTGAAAATGAGAGGGTGCGATCCGTGTGAGCAGGGTGCTTGGAGCTCGTTGCAAGTGCATTAAGTGCGCCGAGTGCGACACGGAAAATTTTGCGAGGCTCTAACGTGGAAACATCAGGGATTGTGGTCTTGCGAAAAGACGAGGAGGGAGAGAGACCGAGATTTTCCTCTCCCCTCCCCCTTAACATCCCTTCTCCCTCTCTCTCTATTCCTCTTTTACTTGCATCTCTGCTTTCGGATTTCTCTCCGTGTCGTACCACGAAATTCATGCCTGAGTAATCCGAGTACTCACGTGCTCGTGGACGCAGCATTAGGCATGTTCCGTACGTTAAATCCTAACCCTGTCGTTAGCAAATTTTATACTTCTGATGCGGTGGTGCAACGGTCCGGTATTAAATTAATCTGCTCTCCAACACACACTTCGGTCGCGACCCAAGACACTCGTCCAATTTATTCAGTGGGGTAAAACGAACGAAATGTTTTTGAATTTTTTTATTGTAAACTTGCTCGTAAGATTTCGAATACCACTTACTTTTTTTTATAATTGAATACCTCGAGTTTACTGTTGGTAAACTTTCGGGACGAATACATTTTTCGAATTTCACAGGTGCGAGGATTCAGACATTCGAGGGCTTCGAATTACCGATGAAACGTTATTAAGGTGGAACTTTTATGAGAACTCGTTATACCTGAGTAATTGTTTGCACGAAAATGGAATTTCATCTAAGAAACGTGCTGCTTTTTTACTTCGAGGGCTTCGGGCTAAAGAGATTTGAATGTTAAGAGGGTTCGATTATTTCTGTGCAATTTGATAGCGAATAGGGGCATTGGCTTTTCATCAGATGCTAAATATTAATTACGCTGACGGTTGTAACGCATAGACCCCAACGGAAGTGATATTTTTTTACTATGATTCGCTATTTCATAGAGTGGTTGACAAACGCGAAAACGCAGCTGTATAATAATTTAGTAAAAGATTCAAAATAGATTCATGTATTTTTCGAACGAAACTTCTATACACCCCCGAATGAAATTTCTATTAAAAATACTTTCAAATATTTTGGTTTGATTCGATATTCGATTTTCGATATTACGAATATTGCTTGAGGTATGTCACACGAGGACAAATATTCTTCAACGCCATCAACCATAAAAACAAAACCAAAGGCAGATTGCTTATTCGTTAATTTATCAAACCGAAAAAAAACACATCGAGTATTCCTATTTCCTCTTACATATAATAAAACTCCAAAGTTACCGACGATGGTTGGCTCGGCGTTAAAAAAAAAAAATGTTCGCGAAGTTTTGGAGCGGAATAAATTAATGAGGAAGCAAAGATCTGTGACTTGTTCTCCGATCGTTGGAACGATAAAATCACAGTGTGTCCCGTATTGCCCCAAGTAATATTTTTCCTCACTTTTACTTCACGGTTTGTATACGAGGGACCCAGCCGTTCGGTGTCTCCCTACTTTTCTTCTTTTTCTCTCTTTTTTTTTTCATGCGAATACCCACAGCAGTAGCTCGTTGCGCTGCACCCGGAAGTCCTCCGGTGCACTTGTACACCCCGAAAGTACAGAGGCGTGGTAACGGTATACGCGGTTGAAGGTTTTCTGTCTTTTTCTCTTTTTTCCTCTTTCTCTTTCTCTCTCTCTCTCTCTATTTTCCATCGTTTGTCACTCCCTCTCTATCTCCCGTCCTCTCCACTCCTCCCTCTCGTTCCCTCTTCCCTCTCGTACGTCAGAGGATGCCTGCATGTGGAGCAGCGAGATGGCCCGGAGAAAATCTCGTTGCGGTGTATGTGGAGTTCAAGAGGGTGAAAAGTGCGAAACTTCTGAAATGAGAGAAAGAGAGAGAGAGCGAGAGATACGAAGAGGGCGAGAGTTTGGGTTTAGAAGTGAAAGGGAGGGAAAAAGTGGGAAGGGTGAGAATAAAGAAGAAAAAGGTTGGAACGAGGACGAAAGCTCTAAACGGTGGTCCTTGTGGCCTCTCGCGTGTGCCAAATGAGAGAAAAGGGGATGCAATGGAATTTGATTGACCCCTCCTTTGCGGGGGTGTGTCCGTGTGCGTCCTCCAAATATTTATTCTTCACCCCGAGGGTGTCCCTAGCTCTGTATTGTTATCGTAATCTCTGGGGGAAAAGCTTCATTTTCACCCCGTACCCTCGAACGAACGAACGAAAAAAATAAGGGTGAGTTTACTCTTGAGAGCTCGAAGAGGATACGGAAATGCTCGAAATTAAGCCATCACTGGATGGATACTGAAACATTGCCAAAATTCTTGATAGATTGACGAATATCAGTTCGTGATGGAGCAATTATACATTCATTATTTTCGATCTTTTTTTGTAAATAATTTGATCAGAAATAAAATAATTTAATAAAAATAAAATGAAATTACGTATATTATCTTTGCTTTTTTTTAATAGTGAAAGATTTATTATAACGATGAATTAATCAGTGATAATTGGAAAACTCCGTTTATGTTGAGTTCTTGGGTAATTGTTGATAATAATAAGATAATCTGAACGTATTAACAAAATAAAAAAATTGAAACCCTTATTGGATGGACAGCTGGAGCAAATGTACAATTAAAAGCTGAATAGCAAAAACTCGTGTCACTATCGTCGAATTTGACTTTAATTATTATTGAAGATTGAAAGTTAAAATTTCCAAGTGTTAATTGGTTATTAAATAAAATATTTGTAAGGCTAAAAGCGCGCGTCATGATCTAGACTTGGAAATCCACGACCCTAATTTTGACCTGTCAAGAAACTTTCATCTCAGTTTTAGAAAAAAGGAAAAATGAATGTTCTATCGTGTCCTGTTGGGTTGACGACGTACGAGTGATATGTCTGATCGGTGTATAAAGTTTATTGAAAAAAATGTGTCAGAGGGATGAAGATAATGCTTTTTTCGTAAAATAATAAAAAAACGAATGTTCGCTCCCCCGTTAAATTTATGTATGGTATCTTCGTTCCTTCGAATTTATTCCATTCAATAAGACACAGAAGACGTTTTTTTTTCATTCCCGAAATCATTTTTCCAAAATATTTCAAGAGTACTTACGCCCACCGTTTCCTTCTGAAAAATCTTCATCACTCTTACTAGAATATTACGTTCGCATGCTCCGTCCCTCCCACACCCATTTCTCGACTTACATAAATTACGTAACCAAAAGGTTTTTTGCCGCTTTCCTGTGCGGAGTCGAAAGCTCGCATCATCTGTCACTCGTCTCGACGGATCAAGAAAAAAGTGGAAGGTGAAAGCACATTGAGGCTCGTGAAAATGTTCGAAGAGAGAGGATGGGAGCAGCGCGAAATTTACGTGCGATTTGGCAACCAACGATTCGGAGAAAGAAGGGCGCAAGTTCGCGCGAATTTAACGAGCCAAAGTTTCACGCTCATCAGAACGAACATTCTCGAGAATCGGACGCTTTGAAAAGAAAAAAAAAGGGCATGGAACTGAATTACGATAATTGGTGGGATTCGACTTTGGCTGAATGAGAAACGAAGGAACTTTATTAATTAGTTTTCAATTGATTTTTTTTTTTAATTTAATACGTTCAATTTTTTTCAAAATATTGCAACCACATTTTATCAAATAATACTTCGACGCAATCCGGTTCTCCGAAACTCGATATCTCCGTGCCAAATTCGTCTTAACCTTATAGTATAAAATTAACAAAAAAACAACGTTGAACAATCGTGAGAAACTCAAAAACCTCGAATTTTGTTACGAGGAAGAAACACAAAAAAAATCTAAACGAATCCACAACTTTATAACAGTATATACAAATATATATTTAAAAAAAACCTCGTCTCTCGTGGGGCTCAAAGTTCCCTGATATAACTTTGCATAAAGTTTCCTTTTCGCTTGTCAAAATAAGAGTAACAATGGCACGTCTGGGATCGCTCCGTAAATACGTTCGGATTTAATGAAATTTCAACTTTCAACGTTTCAACATTTCTCAAATTTAATGAAAGTTGGTCGGACCTTCGGGTCGTTTAACTTTTATTTGTCATCATTATTTTTTAGAAGCTTTCCATTTTTTTTTTTTCATTAAAAGTATAGTTTTATTTCTTTCTTTTTAAGTGGCTTAACACTTTTTTTAAAAAACGAAAGTCAACGTTTATTTCCTTTAGCTTAAAAAGGGAGGTGTATTTTTTAGTAATTAAAAACGAGCTTTTATTTGCCTTTTTAATATGAACATTCAATTTTATTATATTCCTTTTAAATTTAAAAGCAGCTTTTACACTATTTATTTTTGATTCAAGAAAAAGGTTTTTTTCAAATGTGGTTTTTTAATCTTTTTTATTAAATACTCTTTGTTAAAATAAAAACAGCTTTGCTTCTTTTTTTACAATGAAAAGGCGGAATAAATCGAAAAATTTAATCTCCTTCCGTACCATTGTTCATTACAACGTTAAAGGACAAGAAACTTTGTAAACTACTCGGAAAGCTGAGATCGAAAAGTGAACTCGAAAGCTTTCGCGTATCGCGAAGATCCGATACTCGGAGGGTCGACTCCCATTTCCCGCGATGTCCCGTGGAAGTAGGAGCGTCGACGAGAAGGATCGTAGAAGCTGGGGACGCGCCGAACTTTCGAGCTTGCGCGACCGGCTGGCAAAGGGGGCGAGAGGGGGCAAGCCGGGGTGCACCGGAGGAAGACAGACGACGCGCGGTCTCAGTCACCGCCCGGTTCTCGGCGCGCGCGCTATTCGAGATCGCGTCTGCTCGCCCGATCGAATCGAAAAATATGACGAATGCTCGTACGCCTTGGTGCAAAATAACCCCGAGCACCCTAAACCCAAACTGAAACGGTCGCTTATTTTTTTTTTTTTTTAGTGCGACATCGATTACACCAGCGCACAAATTTTCAAAATGGAATTTGTGTCGCGAAACGAAGGGATCCGTAATTATTTATCGCTCGTTTCTCGTACCACGGATGGATAATTAATTTGCATTTTTTGTTTGGGTTTGTTTTTCGTGAAAAGTTTTCACGGGCTAAATAATTGCATGGGAATAATAATAGCGGACTCGTAAATCGTACGTGATTAGAAATCGAGTGCGATTTATTCGATCTCAAGCATGGGCGTGATTTTCGCGCGATCGACTTTGGATTAAAGAGGCAGAGTGAGAGAGGATACTTGTCATGACAAATTAGTTATTTTTCGTGACAGTGACGAGTGAACGAATACAAAACTGATCGTCAAACGTCAAGATTTACAACGGATGTTTTTCCTCGGGTGTTGAAAGCTCGGAAAAGGAACAAAAAATTAAAAAGTCACGAAATGACGGAATCTTGAAGCATCGGTGAGTAAATCGAGGTCGAATGTTAAAAGTGGTATTCTTTTTTCTGGAGTTGCATCAAGTCGAGTATTCCTCGAGGCGTAACCATAAAGAAAGCTCTTCTTTTCTCGCAGGACTAACGCCCATCGTCTAAAAGTCAAGAATTCGAATCGATCTCGGGATAAAGAATACAAACGAAACAAAAGTTATTTCAAAAAAATATCTTGCAATTTTGTTGCGTCTCGTAGCTTTTTTTTCGCCCAATTTTTTTTGTTGTTTTTTTTTTTCGTTTCTTCGGAGACACGAATTTCGCGGAGTTTTACGGAACGTGGCGAGAAATCGTGCGCGAAGCATAATTCGCTGCAGGATGTTCCTTCGAAAACTTTCCTGACGGGATCTCGTCGACCATCCATCTTTTCTTGAAAGCTTCGTTGATACTTACCGTCGATAAGGCGAGCGGAGGTGGGCAGCTTCTGATAATACGCCATTGAGAATAAAAAGAGAAGCAATAAAAAGTTTAGAGGAAGAAAAAAAATGAAAAACATGGAAAAACCTCATGAACAGCTCGTGCAATAAATCACTCGAATTATCGAGTTTCCGTTATCCTTCGTTGGAACTCTCCCGAGTCCTTTATCCACCTTCTTTCAACCCTTGTACTCAACCGTCCCCCTTCTCCCTGCGTCATCGTCCTGCTAACGATTTTTTCCATTTTTTTCGTCCTTTTTCCAATCTCATCGAGCGTCGCGATATTTGTTGAGCTCGTTATTGCTTTTCGTATCGTTTTCCTTTTTCTTTTCTTCATCGTGTCAGCTCCGCGGATGCTTCGAAGGCTTATAATTTTAGCAGCGACCGTTCGCAACGTTGCCGTTCAGTTTTACAACTATTCGAGGAAGAGCCGAGTGTGCAAACACTAACCGAACTTTTTTGGTACCTTAAGATTGATTGCACGACTATTTTAAGGGGAGTGACTATATTACGATGACGAAAAGATTACCTCGTGGATCGATTAGCTTTGTTAATGAATTTTTAAAATATTGAACAATGTCGGTACCTTTTTTTTCAATGCAGTATCATTGCGTTATCATTTTTTCATCCTCGTTGCGATTTCGGTACAATCTTTCCTCTTTCGTATCATTTTTTTCATCGAGGCCTCATTTTTATTATTGGAGAACTTTTCTTTCTTGCGGAACCATTTAATTCCCATTATTATCGTCCCAGTAGCATTCGTTACCGTTCATTTCCGATAACATTCCATTACCACGTTTACGCTCTCTCTCTCTCATCCTCGCCCAACGGAAAAGCCACAACCGGGGAGTTGTTTTTACCAGCGATCGAAATCCTGAAATTTCGTTGTCGATTCATATTATCGGAAACGCTGGTGGCGGAATAACATTCCGGGAGTACCAAAGACAGGAAATACATAATAGTACCTAGTGCGTAGTCGAAAACGACAAGCAGGTTGAACGTTCGCGCTGGAACCAGGTGGAAATCCCTGCAGTCCTCGTAGTCTCCGATGATTCGCTCGCAAAGCCACTGTGTACATTGGACCCTTAAGGGATTTGTCACATTTATCGAAACTGTACGTAACTTGGCTTGGGTCCATTCTCGAACCTTGGAAAACTTGGTACCAAGCTCCTTGTTGGAGGTTTCGGTGTGTGCGTAAAGCCAAACTACAAGGACCAAACATTAATTAATTTATCGCGGTTCGAGAATGACTCGGAATATTCTGTAGCGGTGAGGGAAAAGGGCGGGGGGGGGGGGAGGGAGGCTCTCGTAGAACGTGCTCGTGCGTTTCCGCGATCTCCCAAACTTAAGTTACAAAGTTACAACTAACTGGCATATGCAATCGTACCGTTGTACCGACAACAGGCACGTAGATCAAATCTCTCCAACTGCCAGCCCCCGTTTCTCTCCCTTCCCAACCAATTTGGAACGAGGCGAGGATCCGGGTACGAGATGATGGTTTGCCAAATATTTGTCGAACGAAATATGGAAAACACGTAATCGATTGGCCGCGTGCATTAACGAGCGCGTTGTATCGCGCAACACGATTATTAAACGAAAATTATATGGCACTTGCGTACCCCGATGAAGTACAGGGTTCAATTGATTGGAACGAACTTTACGACACGAGCGTGCGCGGAAATTTGATTCTCGTCGGGGCATGTTAAATAACCTGGTGATCCTTCCTGTTATGATCGTGCAATCAGGAAACTTTATTGATAATTTGCCTGATCTTTTTGTTGTCCAAATTTTGCTGTCGTTGAGGTCGCAAGTTCAGAAGCGAAACGTAATCTAGAAGTGAATTTACGATCGAGTGAATACTCATCCCTTGGATTTTTATCGAAAGCTCGCAAAACTTTTAATTCTCGATTTTTTATTTTAATTTTGTAAGCCGTATTCTTTATTCTTTGTTCTTAAAGTTTTTGTTGTATTATATAACTGAAATTTATGTCATTAAATAATATGAAAATTATATGATATAATTATAAAAATAATATAATTATATAACTTTTCGTGATGAATATTTTAATAATTATTAAAATTAGATCGTCCTAGTTAAATCACGTAAATCGTACGATAATACGACCCAACTGGTACTTCTCCTCCATCGGAAAACAACAAAACTAAATGCGACTAACCAATTACAATATTTACCAATTACAATTTCAATAAGGCTAAAAAAAATGGCAAAAATTCGATTCGACTGATGATCCAAGCTAATTAATGAATTTCACGATGAATATTTATCTCAAACGTTTCGACGAAAAGTCTGGCAACATTAATTTACCAAAATAGCAAATACAATCATTTTTTCAATTAAAAAGAACTGATTTTTTAAATGCCACACAGTTTCAGGTCACTGCATTCTTCGCGAATTCAATTTTCGTATTTTTCATTATACTTTTAAGTATTCGAACGCGAGCCCTTGCGAATTTTTCCCGAGAGCCCAAACAAACTCAATTTAAGCCCTTTTTCACTCGACTCGAATTACCATCGTCCTATTTTTCGATATTTTTCAATTTCGCGTTCGAAAAGTCCTCGCTGTATTTCCCGTCCTCCAATATTCCTCGTTTTCTCTCGTAATATCAACTTTTCCTTTTTATCGTGTCTTCGCCGTATCACCGTATTCGTTCGCCTTTCCTCGGGGTTTATTTGCACGATCTTGAGTCCCTGGTTTGTCCGTTGATAAATTATTGTTCCAGGATATGTAGCCTCGGTTTGCACGCAGTTAAACCGTTGCATATCTTTATTCTTCTGTTTTGCCCAGTTTCCGGTTCTTTCTCTCGGTTTCGTTTCTCCCTCTCTCTCTCTCTCTCTCCGACTATCTATCTATCTATCTCTCGACTACCTCATACCAGCGGTTTCGTAGTTTCTGTACGTGATGGTAACGTTATCTGGGACACTTTTCCTCTAACTGCGCAGCTTCACCCTTGTCTCCTCCCCCTCCCCCCAACCCCCGCTCGTCGTCCGTTCGCTCTTCTGGTACCGCGTGTGGGATATATGATATAGAACACTTTGAGACGAGAGAGACGCACACCCGAGTGCTCGTGCGTCACGAAATTATTCGCGGAAGATCGTTCTTCCCCGGTGAACAAGGTAATATTTCGTTGCTCGAGCGTTAGCCTGGCTTCGTCTCTTTTCCTTCCTACTTCTGCCTCTCTCTCTCTCTCTCTCTCTCTCTCTCTCACTCTATCTATATCGTTCTTTCATTATCTTTCATTTTATTAGTATTCGTATTATTGTTACTGCCCTTATTTTATTATGTGTGTGATGTGTGTATATTTATATATGTATATATATATATATAGAGAGAGAGAGAGAGGGAGATTAATTCTAATTTATTATTTTTATTCTGCTTTTTCTTCCACTAAAGAATTTCCACTATAGAATAGATATTTTGATAATTTTGCTCTTTATCCTCGAGATTTATCTTTAGTTTGAAGTTATTTTTTCTTTACCCTGGTCATTTGTTCGCTCGAATTGTAGGAAGTTTTGAATCGTTATTAATCAAAAGATTAATAACTACTTCTCTTTCTCTCCCCCTCTTTTTTATTATTTTTCTTTTTGTTGTTATTATATTTATTGTGTAGTATGTATGTGTATTGAAAAAAAGAGACTTTTTCGTATTTTCATTTTGATTCTTCTTTTGATCTGATTCTTGATTCTCGAGTTCATTTTGATTTTCTTCTTTCTTCCTGTCCCCCTCTCTCCCTATTTCACTCTTTCTCTTTCTCTCTTTTTCTCCGGTCGTTGGATTCCTCTTTCCATCTGGCTTCGTCACCGTTCTATTTACCATCTTTTTCTCCGTCTTTCTTTGTCTCTCCAACTCCCATTCCACCATTCGTTCCAGAATATCCCGTTCATTCGCCATTTCACAGTTCTCTCGGTGGTCGCGAAGAGCGTGGTAACCCGACCAAAACGCCGCGGGGAATCTCGGTCTCCGGGTCACCCTTGGGATTTATCACTCGGTACTTCTTGAACTTCCTTCATGCGAGAGAGGCGGGAAAAAAGGGGCGAAATTCCTCGACGCAGCTAGAGGCCGATGTCCCACCGTGTACGACGAACGTCGACTGCTCTTTGCACCATCAACCATTGATTTATTCGATTCGGATGAATTTATTACGCTACAAGAGCCACCCTTAATTAAATTCCGGACGTCTGACTCTTTTTCGCAGGGTACATTGAAAAATATTCATTTGCACGGACGTCGCCGACGAATTCTCCTTTCACGAGAATCTACGGCTGCCGCTTAGAAAAAAATCGAAATTCTGGATTTCTCGAGGAAGAAGAAGAAAAAAAACACGTATTCGTTCTTTTCCAGTTCTCGAGGATTATGGAAATTGGACTTTTCTCTAATTTTGTTTGACAATTACGGAATTTCTTTATTTTAGAATTTTTTTAGGAAAAAAAAACAATCGTCGTTTCCGAAATCCTTTATCTCTGCGCTTAAGGAAAAATACAAAAATTTGTTCTAGAAAAAATTGGATTTACGAAGAATTATATATTTTGTTTTTTTTATTATTTCAAAAAATCGTTGAACGCCTCCATTGTATACTTGTGCCACAAAAGCTGCTGCAATGTTAAGATTTTTCCTTAAAATTCATGATTTATGGATGTCTGAATAGGAATATGTAGCCGACGAAAGTGACGATATTAAAATGGGAGGATCGTCGAGGAAATGAGATAAAGACGGAAAGATAGACTATATGTTATGCATGGTCGTTCGAAGAACCAATGACTGTCCAACGTTCCGCGATAGTACTTTCTACTTGCCCTCCGGGTAATTTAAAAGTTTCTTCCACATGGAACGTATGGCGTTCAACGTTTCACCAAGCCCCCAACCACCGAATCCTGTAGATTTGAGGATTCTTAGTGCGACGATATTCTGCGGGGGTTCTTTTCCTTTTGCCACGTTTCCACCCTGTTTGCTTTCAGTTACAGCACTTCTGCTTCTTCTTCTAATTCTTACCTTCAACCCCACTGGAAACGCTCCCCCAGGCGTGCGAAAAGCTCGATCCGCCACTTTTTTTTTTCTTTTTTTTTCATTTCTTTTTCTTCTAACCAAACTCTCATTCGCGACAGCATCGAGGAGAGGGGGAAAAGTTGCGGGCACAAAATGGGCAGTGGGTTAAGGCTTCACAGTCGCGAGATCGCACTCCTACCTTCAAAACATTCCACTCCGCGCAAAAGTCTAGCTGCGGGGCTACTAGCCCCAACCAAAGTATCGGACAACTCTCGACCTGAGACTGATTTTCCCCGAGCACTTTCCAGAAATTTCCAACTCTGCGAAAAATTCATTTATTCGACGAAAAAGAAAAAATACTTTGAAATTTATCGGAAAAGAGAGCTTTGGGATGGGCGGAGGGAGGTATGAAATTTTGGAGGGAATAAGGGTAGAGAAAAACAAAAATATCACGTGTCGAATCTTTTTTTTTTACTCGGCTCAACCACCTGAAATTTTTTGGAGTATTATTTGATCTTTTTGGGGGCTCCATTTTTCGAATCGTACAGTTATTAAAATCTCTTGTTTTTGCAAAACCTATATTTTTTTGCTGCTGAAAACCATAATTTTTTTTTGAGTGGATAAGAATTTTTGCTTGAATAAAAATTGAATTTTTAAGAGTAATTCTCATCTGACCTAAAATGTTGTCAAGGAATCATATTTTTTTAGAATTTGTCCAAGTGTGTAGAAAATTAATTTATTAGAAGCCTCTTCGGTGAAGGTACACTCAGGAATTTACTGGTAAAAGGGAATAACGAGGGGGTGAAGGAGAGGGAAACATTTTGGAACGAGTAAGGGTCGAGAAAATAAAGTTTCGTATCGATCTTTTTTCTTTTTTACTCAGCTCGTGTGCACGAAAAATTCCCGGGAAAAATATGAATCTTTATTTAGGAAAGTAAATGTAAAGGTAGATATTTCCATCGTTTTTCCACGGACTCGTGTTGAGGAGGAGGATAGAATGTTTTTTTTTTTTTTTTTCGTAACTCTTACTCGAAAGAGAAACTTCATAGGGTATTTTTTTTTATTGATTCACAAGGTCGTCCCAAAAACGTCTCATCGTTTTTCGGTCTTCATGATACGGTCCAGCAGGTTCGCAAAATATATAGGAGTAAAACAGGTGGATATACATGGTTCACTCGTGACATTCCTTGTATGAAGTTCCACCGTTCGAAAGGTTAGTTCTTTTATCTGACCACGATGCTGAAAAAAAATAAGGAGAAAGAGAGAGAGAGAGAGAGAGAGAGAGAGAGAGAGAGAGAGAGAGAGAGAGAGCGATGTGAAACCGTATGAAGTTTTTTCTGACCCTTTGGCAAGTTCGTTCTGAAAGTATCTTGGTGCTTATTTTCCCTTCCCCATGATTTTCTCAAGCAGACGCGTGAAACTTTATTTGCGAATTTCCTCGGATTCTCTTGCCGACGATAAAGAGAAACAGACGGCCAAAGGTGGGTTCCGTTTCATGCAATGTACAGGGTGGCTTTCCAAAAAGAGAATTCAAGAATTTCGTATCTAATGGCCATCAGAAATAGTACCAGCTTCTTCGATCTCGTCCAATAAAAAAAAGTATTTAGAAATACTTCATTAGAATTTATTTTATCAAGACATTTTGATAAAATACTGCTAAACGATATATTCTTTTATTCCATATTTATAAATGAATGTAAATTATTTGTTTAAAGAAAGGTTTATTGAAGATAGTATAAGAATACTTTTTACGGAAGTAAATTATTCGAGATATTGATTTTTTAAAAAAAGTATTCGAATAATTATATTTTTAAGAAAATGAAGCATTTGTATTTATCATTCCCGAGCTGCGAAATATTGTTCAATATTCCGAAATGTGAAAAAAACGA
Organism: Ophioninae sp. A BG-2022a; assembly: GCA_030523105.1. Classification (NCBI taxonomy): domain Eukaryota; kingdom Metazoa; phylum Arthropoda; class Insecta; order Hymenoptera; family Ichneumonidae; species Ophioninae sp. A BG-2022a. The sequence continues at coordinate 9,638 of JAPYZI010004015.1, read as the reverse complement.
CAATTTTCTTTTTTTTTTTTTCGAAAAATTTTGATTCCACGTTGGACGTTACGTCTCGCGTTACCCTGTACATGGGTACACGACCACTGAAGACGAGAAAACGAGCGCGGCCGATTTACTCCTTCCTCTTTCTTTCGTCGCAAAAAATATTTTTATTTGTTTCACCCTCGCGCTACGTGCGTTCCCCACGGAAAGACAATTTTTTTCTCGTAATGGTTTTATGAACGATTATGATGCATTTCTGATCCTCGTACGGGTACGTTAAAAATAAAATGAATCCGCCAGAAGACGAAGACCAAAAAAAAAAAAATAATAAACAGTAGTTATTTGACCGTAAACCTCACGGTCAAATGACTGTTTATTTTTCTCGATCTTCGCTGGTTCGTAGGCACTTTCTTTTTCATTTTCACTTATTTTCGGTCTTTCGTTATTTAGCTATTATTTTTATCGTTCCCTGTTATTCATTCCACACGAGTACGTGATACGTATCGCTGTTTTCTTTTTTCGTTTCGTTTTTTGGGTCAAGGCTCGTTGGATCCTTTGGAAATTAGAGACCGAGTGGGGTTGTAGGTCTATGTGGAAAGGCATAAGTGACTGGGATCGTATACACCGGATAACAACGACCACTGGGTCACCAGTCCTATAATTACGATTGGCATTGTTCGCTCTGGTGGTTCCACCAAAAAAAGGGTACACGTGGCTTATCTTCGTAGAACGAACCTCAGGACACTTTGATCGTTCGCCAACTGTAAGAAAAGTCGAAAAAAAGAGAATATCTAATACATGGTTAAAATGTGTCGAAATATTTAAAAAAAACACACACACATCGTCTCAATTTTTGATTTATTTGTCAAATCGTAGGAATGTTTAATGTGTCTTCGTCGCTGCCGGTAATTTTGTAAATGTTCCCACTTAAAGTAAGACCGCTATGGAATGTCCATTAATTGAAGAATCAATTAATGAACATAGCACAATGTATTTTTAGCTAAAATATACATTTAGTTATTTTTTATTTGCACATTTACTTATCCATACAATAATTCGTTGATCCATCGTTACAATTCATACTTGCCCTCTCCCCTCTTCTGGACCATCATCCATCGGCGTCCTTGTCTGCTGAGTGAAAAACTTGGCCCCTGGATTCGTTTCGAGCCAATAAATGTCAATAATGTGACCCCGAGAGTCCAATGTGGCTTTGGGCATTGAAGAAAGTCCCCTCCACTCGATGAGGTTAACCCAAACACGAGAATGGTCCAATGGGACATATTTTTTCGTCTTCAACGACAAGCCACCCTGCGAGCAAATTTCTTTCATACGTTCGACCCCCCATGTAGAAGGAGTGCATGGCAAAATAATTTTTGTCGTCTGGGGGAAACGTACCCATGACAGGTTTGAATTCCAGCGAAGTCTCGGGGCTTTTTCTTGCGTTTACGCGAAGATATCCGAGTTTGATAAATCACTCGGCGGATATCGTCTCCCACGACCTCGCGTAACGTCGGGTTGGTATACACGATCGAAACGCCGGTGGCCCATCTCGCTCCTCGGTAAACTCTATTTTCCTTTACCTTCAGGTCGGACCTTTTCACGGGAAAAAACTTTCCTGACGATATGTGGTCGAGAGGGGCAGAGGGCGGGGGTAGAAAAAGAAAGATGCCGAGTGGGAGGGGACTGGGTAGAGAGAAATGGAAAGCGTATTATGAGAATAAAAATGGTTTCCTAGTGGCTGGAGCACGGAAGCTGGAATATGGAAACGGATACCAAGAAGGGTTGTTTCTGACGGTTCATATAGCCATATTCTTTCTGGCTTTTACCACGGGCCTACCAGGACCACTCGACCGAGCTGGTCACGAAAACTTGCCTTCTCTTTTTCTTTTTTTCCTTCTCTCTCTCTCTCTCTCTCAGTCTCTTTTTATTTATCCCTCTCCTTTTTTCCTCCCCACATTTCCCTTTTTTATTTGTCTCTCTCTTTCTCTTTTTACTCTACTTGATCCTTTTCATTCCTCCCCGTATTTTCTTTTTTCTTTTTTTTTTGTATTTTTCATTCCCTCCCTTTTTTTCTCCCCATATTTCCATTTTTCTCTTTTTTCGTATTTTTGTCTCTCTTTCACCCTTTTTACTTAAGCCTCTTCTTTTTTTCTCCCCGTTTTCCCTTCTTCCCCTTGTTTTTGTATTTTCCTCTCTCTCCCTCTTTATTTCTCCCTCGCCAAATTTTCCTTTTTTATTTTCCTCTCTTTCTCTCTCTCTCTCTTTTCTCTCTCTTGGCCTATATATGCACCGTGATTCTTCCGACCCCACTTGCCCCCTTCCTCGAAAATAAAATATTTCCTTATCCCCTGCTCTCGCGTATCTACTGTATTATTCACCGTGAAAATATCAAGAGCTATGAAAATAAGTGATGATCGTAAAGTCTCAAGTTCGGCCAGCTGTTTATGGGCTCGTCCCTTTCCTCTTTCTTTACGTCTACTCTCAAGCTTATTGGTTCCATTTTTGTTATCGTTATCGATGACAGAGAACGCTGGAAGGGAGACGAACAAGCATTGATATTCGCAGAACGATATTAGTAGACGCACTTTTGTAATATCACGCTACACCGTTGGAAATAGATGAAATTGAACATTTTTTTTTATTTTCTGCTCCAAAAAAAATCATTATGGTTATTACCAAATTGATAAGAGTATTAAAATCTGGAACAGAGTTTTGAAAATTTGGTAAGAGTATTAATAAATTTATTAAAGTGTTATAAAGTTGACCAAGGTATGTAAAATTGGTAAGGGTAATAAAACATTTATGAGAGTTTCAAAAAATTGCTACGAGTAATCGAATATTGATAAGAATTATTCGAAAGTCGTGGAAAAAAGTGATATCATTTTTTTTTGTGGTTGAATTTAGAGATCAGGCTGAGGTCGTTTCACAAAAAAAATAGGTTTCGAAAAAAGGGTACGAAAAGGTAAATGACAGCGGAGTGGTTCACCATAGTGGACGTTCTTCGCTAAAAGCCTCATAACTCGATAAATTTCCCGAATTTTCACGAAATCCTCGATGTAGAAGCTAAGACTTCGGGCTAGTAAAATGATCGTACAAAAAATCGTTTGTGAAATTTCAATATTCGGATCTCTTAGTAAAACCTCGTACCGTAGGATTAAAAACACATTATTTTCAGAAAGTAACCCTTAACAGAAATTCGCATTCATTGTTTAACTTCAGTTAATGATATTTTTGTGCGATAATAGCAATTATAATAATTATAACTATTATAACAATTGAAACTATTATAATAACTATAACAACCGTAACCATTGCAATAGTTATAACAATTTTAACAATTATACGTATTAAATATTAATTATGATAAAAATTACTATTAAATAACAATTATATAACTTTATTATTATTAAATAACAATTATTTACGTCCTTAAACCGTCTTTATTCGTTGAAATATAATTATTGATGTGTATCCATTATGCATGGAGATTATGGCGCAAGTGGCATTTTTAATTCGGTGCTGGGCCGAATTTCGTTGAGTACCGAAGGGAATTTTTAACTTTTTCCCTTGCGATTAATAATGCGGAATTTTTTAACGCTTAGCGTAAAAACGTTCCCTCGTTATCAGAAATGTTGGATGGCGCAGAGCGCTCGTTTCTCGAATCGCCAGAGGCGAAAATATATTGCTCGATGTTTGAATTGTGAAAGGGCGAGGGACGAACGTACGCTAGCACCATTTTGCACTGTCCTACGGAACATTTCTAATTTTCTCTCGATTTTTTTTTTAACGCAAACTTCGACCCTCCTTTTGGCTGCGCAATAATTTACAAAACGGTTGTATTCCATCGGCCGTGTCCGCTACTGTCATTATCGAAACCTTAGTCGAGCACCTGTCGGTATCGTGGAATTTCATTAAACGATATATAATTGAGTTGATATTAATTGAATTCTACTTCAATTATTATTGAAAGTGGACAATTAATATTTCTAATCACTAATTTATTATCAAATTATTTATTTGAAAGTATCCAGTGACCTATTAATATTAAATAGCAAGTGCTTGAATTTGATAATAAAAAACCAGTTTAATATTTATTAATATACAGATTATTATCGATAAAGAGGTTTTTTCCAAAGAGGTTAATTCGAAAAGTATTTTCCCATGATATTTCCAAATATCGCGAAACCAATTAATAACCCTTTACCCGTTTGATTATTTGGCTCATCTTATTATTTCTTCATCCATCTTTTTCAACATCAATAAAAAAATGACGATACGACGAAGCGTCGCATGGCAAAGAATCAAGCCCCTTCCAGTTTCGTCGAATTCGATTTGTCAAATCCCAACACCGGACCAGATCTGATTTTCGTCGATTGTTCGATCGAAAAAAAATTGACACGCGGACACAACCTCTTCCCGGTCTGTTATAACGCCCAAGAGATCGAGGATACGATGAAGACCGATGGAAAAATGTACCCGGCTAATCAAATTTATCGAAGGGACAGTGGCAAAGTGGACGGACGTCCGCCTAACTTCGAAAACAACCATAACTATCCTGGCAACTACGTTCTACCTTCAATTGAGTGGTATAACAGTTGGGAGGAAGTCCTCGGGATATTCTATCAAGTTGAAACCGCTTTTGACCCTGTTTTAGAAGGGCTTGCACCGTGAGGCGTTCGAGCGCTCGCCAACTCTGGCTAACACTTCAATTTCGATTCACTACATTCCAATCGGAGACTTCGTATAGATGTGTGCACCGGCTGTCTCGCAATAATCGCAGCGTATTTTACGGATATGCAGTACAGCTCTCCGATTAAATCGGATTCCATCCAAAACTGATTTTTTTCCCTACCTCATTTTCCTTGGTTCTTTAAGGAACGAACTGTTATCGTTGATATAGATTATATTAATATCGGCAATGTACCATATGGAATTGAGAATTATTAACCAAAATGGTCATTTATTTCCATTTTTGTTTCTGCTCATCCTTCAACGGACAAGAAGGGACAGAATTTTGAAAAAAGCCCTCTCGAAAATCTATTTCGCGTTAAAGTAGTTTTAATAACAGACCGGAAGCGTTTTGAGGAGTTAAAAAAAACTCTGTAGTGATTTTGAAAAACTAGTAATTTTTAAAAAGTTCGATAAATATTTTGTAATATCCATGCTTTTTGGTTGATGCTTTTATGCATGCTTGCGAGATTACTGCTGAAACGTTTTAATTGAAAATTATACTTTCTTTTTACTATTCGCTTAGCATTTTGGCATATAAATTTTTAGGACAATTAATAATTTTTCCCCATAGGCTATTCAGAAAAATCACTATTTTTTTCTTATAGGAATTGTTATAGAAATGAATTTTTTGCCTAGCCATTATTAGCTAAATTAATATACCAATGAAATAAACGTACGAATGATAGTTTTATTATTACCTTAAAGTACTTTTTTCCCTTCGAGACGGTAATTTCTATTAAAAACGTGAACTTCGTCGTGCATCGATATTTTTCAATTTAAAAAAAAGCTGAAACACGTCAACAGTATTAATCATCCATATATAAATTTCAAACTTGTCAATAGGAATACTTTCGTCGTAAGAATATTTCGAAAATTAACTTGCTCTTGGAGCCCCAACAGGTTGACCGAAAAGTTGCAATCTCAAAGGCAGCTTCTCATCCTATTGGTAATCTCGAAGGTACCTTCCCACCTCCGTGCCAATCAAAACCCATAGATACTGCTCTTCGTCAATAAATACAGCATGACAATTATCGGATCTGAATTTGGGGAGCGTCCTAATTTATCGAATAGCCTTTGTAGTTAAATCATTTTGGGGGAAGGATCATCACGAATGGCCTGATACCGTTGGTGTTATACGTTCCCATTCGATTCACGTATACACGTACATGACCGAACTTTGCCTACTCTTGGGTTGGCCGTTTGACAAACACCACGTAGCGCATCAATTGTGCAGCAAAGCAAAACCTGATTCTCTCCCCCTCCTCTCTCTCTCTCTCGCTCTTTCCCTCTCCTCTCTCTTTTGTTCACTGTCAGAATGGATACAAATGGAGAGAGTTGAATTGCGGGACGATTAGAATTCGTACCATCACGGGTATCGATCTCCTTTGTAATTCTCTCTCTCTCTCTCTCTCTCTCTCTTTCTACTAGCCTGTGTCTCCCCATCTCTCTCTCGCTCTTTCTTTTTCTCTCTGGATATATATATATATATATATATATATATATGTACATATATCTGGACGACTATTAGTTGGGGACTTGGCAATTGCTTCCAAGAGTTTCCGTGAAACAGGCTTTTCCTGAAATGATCTTTTTTATGTAGATTGATTTTCATTATTATTATTACTATTGCAAAGGTTTTGATACTTTTGTCATAAACATTATTATTTTTTTTACGTAATTGATAATATCCATGTTATTTAATTATCTTTTATTTATGATTATTTTAATTCTCGATATTTTTTGGATTCTACAGTTTTATTTTTTTCTACTGTTAATTTTGTTATTATTTTATAAATCCTCTATTTTTTGTACAGTTGCCTAATGGATTTTATTAAAGTATAATAAACTCTGTTGTCGTTATTATCATCTCAAATTCTTCTTCTCTCTATCTCTTTGGTATTGATAGGAAAAGCTCTGACAGAAAGGGATGCACCAACCACATTTTTAAATCGTTGCTAAGAGCGAATGCTGAAGTTCCTAACAAATCACACACACACACACATATACGCACGAACGAATAAACAGACTCAGACACACAGGCGCATTTAACTTGTGTACATTGGCGTTCCCTTGTCCTCACGTCGAAGGGTGAGAGTAGTTAGGAAAACTCTGTTAACCTGAAAATCAATCGATCACATTGCGAGCCCCCTCCACCCTCGCCCCTCTCAGTTCGCCCTCATATCTCAATGATGCTCGGGCTGACGCGAGTCATGCGTGTCACGAAATAAAAAAACATTTTTTATTTTCATGTACACAAGAGTCATTACAGCTCAAGGGTTTTCCATTAAAGCTATCGTGACAACCCGAAAACCAGGGTTTTAAAAACAATCTCATTTGGAAGGTGCATGTAAGATCATCGAAAAATCGTTTGCTTATTTATTTCGGTATACTTTAACGAAGTTGCGTTGCAAGTTTTACAAAAAAAAATTATTCATTAAAGCAGCTATGAACAATCACTTATTTTATAAATGTTAAGGTGAAAAACGATATTTTCTTTTTAATATTTTATCAAATCTGCCATATTTCTAGTAAATTCGCTCGTTAAATTTTGATTCAAGTTGAGTTATTGTTACGATAAAATGATTCTGGATTGTCCGCTTCAATTTGAGTTGCATCAGGCGACGAATAATTTTTTTCAAATCTTCAGAGAAGTTTGCCTTCTTTAATTATTCCTCCAGGATTTCTTTAGGGAGCATCCTTTGATTTTCTTTCGCCCAGGCAACAAATTCGTTAACAACATTTCGCAAAAATAATAGGTTTCACGGAACTTTTTCATCAATTCGTCTCGTTATTTTTTTTTGTACGCGTCGCGTCAGATGTTTTGTTTAGCATGAAGGAAAAAGTTTTTGTTTGTTGAGGAACGAACAACGTGCATTGTAGTTTTTGCGCTTTAATATAACAGGAACTCTGCGCATCATGGTGCGCCGAACTTTTCTCTTTTGGCGATGGGTAATCTTTCAATTGAATTCCCCCTCGCTTATTAAATTGCAAATTGAATTAATTATGAACTGTGCTTGATGCGGAAATATTTTTTTGTCGAACTTTTCGACTTTGTGCTCCCGTATATAGCTTTAATTATTGCAACCAAGAGGAATGGAATTTTCATTGATATATAATTTTCGTTTGTCGTATGCACAAATAGATGGGAACTCAATTCAATATCGCAATGGGAAAAAAAATTATTCCCGGATTTCAATGAAAACTATGTACTGGAATTGCACGGGGGATTTAATTTTCGTGGAATTCCATTACTTGCTGATTTCACGAAAGCGTGGCTTTGTCTCTTTTGAAATCACGAATAACGGAGCCGAAATCATTAATTAATGTTGGGATCTTGTCATTGTTCTTCGAACATCTATAAAAAACAACAGTAAAGCTGCATTCGATCAACGAAATGTTGACGATGAACGATTTTGATTTTTTTGTATTTTTTTTTCATGAAGTCCGTACCTAATGCGTGAAGTTTTTTTCGATGTCCACTCTTCGACATCATTAATTTACTATAAATAATAAATTATGTACATAACGTACCTAATACGTAGTGCAAATATCTATATTATCTATTTGTATAATATAATTATGTAAATAAATAATATAGATAATTATATAAATAGATAATACAAAGATATTGTATTATTCCTTCTATTATTTATTATAACTATTATTATTAATTATATCATACCCATTCTTTGAACAATCTTCTCTAAACAATAATTGCGAATAAAACGAACCTTTATGATGCAGCCACTCGAAAAAACGTCATATAAAAATGTTGATGGAAATTCACTTCGATTCGTTTTTCTCCATGGGCACGTGGTATAGGTCAGGTGGCTGAAGGTTCGGTGGTTCGGAAATGGCTAACCGGAAACAAGGCTCATCCGGAACCCGACTATCTATACAATCGATATATAGGCGCGGTCTGCCGTGCTCGAGTACAACTAAATTAGCCGCGAAACGAAATCCACTTTCGTTGCCTACATCGGCTCCTCGTTTCGTTCTCAAACCAGCAATACGAAAAAAAAAGAAAAAAAAAACACATACAACCGATAGGTACTTCGATTGAGCGAATTTTCGTTGACTATTTCGGGTCATCGTCCGCCGGGAATTCATGTCGAAGATAAACGAGGATACCAGTGGTACTTCCGAAATTGTGCTGGAGCTAGAAAAATATTTGCATTTTTATCGTTTTCTCTTATCGCTTTTTTAATCAAAATTTTATTTTATTCGGATATTGATATTGGTTCAATGTAGTTTCTTTAATTTTTATTATTGCATTTATTGAATTTTATTTTACTTGCTTTTTTATTTTATTTTCATTTTTGGGTTATTACAATTTGATTGAATTAATTTTTGTTTTGTATTATATTTAGTCAATTTTTTGTTTCGTCAATGTTTATTTTATCTGCTATATTTTTAACTAATTTTTATATATTATATATTATATATTATTATATTGTACAGGGATTGTTTGAACATGAAAACCCATGAAACGTGATATAAATATATTTTATTTGTTTGCAATATGTATCTCTAATCTCGAAACACTTGTTCCATCAGTGCTTTCACAAATTTAATTCGTAACCTCTGTCGCTACGATAGCTACCGTAATCTGCAGCAGGGAAAAATGTCCAAAAAGTATTCTAGAATTGGTTTTTCTCATTTCCCCAGTCTAATTTTGCACTTTCGGTAAAAACTCGGGCAGATTCATAATCAGCGGAAAATTTCCGATCAAATACATCCTTTTGAAAGGTTAAAAATGGAAAAAAAAATTTTTCGTCTTCCCTCGGCCACTTTGCCAGAATCTTGAAAATCACGGAATTTCGAAAGGTCGTAGGGTGAGCTCCTTATATGCTATGGACATTCATTACGAGGGTTTGGAAAAGGTTTTTGCCTAACTTAAATAATGGCGTTGGATTCGTATC
>JAPYZI010004014.1:0-21077 GCA_030523105.1 Ophioninae sp. A BG-2022a | reverse complement strand
AAAATGTCAAGAAAACCGAACGGGATCGTTGAAACATACGCTCTGGCGTTACTCCACGTACGAATAAAGCCAATGAGAACAGCAGGTGTCTCATTTTTTGGAAGGATTTGCAAATGTTAAATATAATACATTTCAAATTCCCCTTTTTTAATGTTATTTTTACCTATTATAGAGTAATCAAGGTTAGTAATTAAAAGAGTCCAAACGATTTCTTGACGAAACTTTCAAAGGATTCTGCGACCGAGGACTAGAAATGACTCGAGCGAAGTCTTCCAATAAAAACAGCAACGTCCACCACATTTTTTCATACTTTTATTTTCATCGAACCCGATTGGAGCAAAAGCTGGTTCTAGCTGTAATTTTTCTTCACGACTGAGTGGAGATTATCCCTCCTCTCTCTCTCTCTCTCTCACTCTCACTCTCCCCATTTATCTGTCGATCTATCTTTATCCATCTTTATCACTCCGCCCATTTATATTCCACTACTGTCCATTCGTCCTTTTCTCTCGCTCGCATTCCCAGTCCCGGTTCCCCATGATATTTGTATTGTCGAAGAATCGAGCTAGACATCTCGAACTGTGCTATCGGGTATCTCGTATCCTCGACCGGAGATACCGATAAATTAGCCCGTGGCAAAAGTAAAAGTTTCCGAGAGAAAGCTTCGTGTACCGGTGAGCGATCTTTCTCCTCTATCCTTCGTTCGTCTTTTCTCCTTCTCCCTCTCTCTTTCTCTCTATCAAGTGTCACTTTGCCGTTTCTAAATCCCGTTATTTCTAAACGCTAGTGTTTCGACGGAAAATCGCAAATATACTAAAAGCCAATAATAATAATAATTGATTTTATTAATTATTCGAAGAATAAATATTTTTTAACGATACAAGCATTTTTCGCGTTCAAAGAATTTTAAATAACGACTGAACTAATATTTTTAAATTTATATTAACAATTTATAGTATCGTAATAATCATATATTACATATTTATTTTATATAATAATATATTTTTATAAAAGATGTTGTATATTTATTACTATTGTTTATCATATTGTTCAATAAATCAATGCTAAACCGAAACTCGAATAAAACAATAATTTTTACGGGTTTCGATTGAATACTGTTTCAATTTTAAACCCAAACCAATTCAAACGATCGTTTATTTTTATCGAGTTTTCATTTACAATTGTTTATTTTATTTAAAGGATTATTTAACTAATTATTTTGTAAAAAACTATTTTATTCAAGATTATTCATTTCAAAGGATTGGGACTGAAATATTTTGAATTTCAAACCCAAATCCAAAAAAAAAAACGTGTAAACTAAAATTCGAAAAAAAAAAAAAACAAATAAACAATCATTTTAACGTGTTTGAATTGAATTACAATCCAACCCAATAAAACGACTGTTTGATCCATCATAATTTTTGGACAATCCATCCTGAGCGTTATCATTGCCATGTGACCTGATTTGAACCAATTAATCAGACAAAATAATTGGCCAATCGGGGAAAGCGAAAAAATTGATTCTGAACGGTTTACCTCACGTTCAGAGGACATTCATTTGCGAATTCGTGTCCACGAAATTTTCACTTTTCCACTTATTAAATATTGTTTATAAGCAAGGAGAAAGAGTTGTTTCGATCTCGATTAGAATAATTCGCGATCGGGCCAAGATTGAAACGTCGCGTCGGCGCTCACGCGCCTATCGATAATTCTCCCTATTCGAGTTTAGTTCAGTGAAAGTCCATATCGCGAGATGCGCACCCATCCTCGCGGGAAAGTGCACCGAAGTATGGGAATAATTTTATGGCGATACGCGTGAGCGTCGAGAAAAAGAGACGATAATCCGATGTATCAAAGTACTCCGAGTGAAGAATTAAAGCGTCCCCAAAGGGTTGCCAAGAAAATCGATAAATCGAATTTCCAAAGGCTGGAAAGGAGGAGAGAAAGAGAGAGCGAGATAATTTTATTACTCCCCAGAATCTATTCGATCAAATATCGTAATCCAAAATCAAACACAATCGTAACAATTGACAATCATTATCATAACAATAATAATAATAATAGAAATACTAACAATAATAACAAAATCATAATAAGAATGTGAAAACAATGACGCCAAAAAAAATTAATAAAACAATAATAATGTAAAAACTAGAAAACAGAATAATAATAATTTCAATCACTATTTCCGAGATGGTAATGATTATAACGATGATAAATTTTATTATGCCCCGGTAAAAGAAAAACTCTCGGTCGATTACAGAAAAACAATAATTATAAAAAATCAAAATACAGATTTCAACGAAATAATTACTAAATAATAATCTAACAAAAAAAAATACAAAATGCAATATAAACCAAAAACGCGGAATAAAAACGCAAAAATGTTCGAAAATAGGACTTTGACAATCATTATAAAGAAAAATAATAATAACGAAAAACAATAATAATAATAATAATAATGCGAATATTAAACGGGATAATAATAATCCGAACGAAATAACACAAATCTGAAAATTATAATACAAAATAATAATAATACGAACCAACTTTGAAAGACAGAGAGAGAGAGAGAGAGAGAGAGAGAGAGAGAGAGAGAGAGAGAGAGAGAGGGATGGGGAGGGAGAGGTCGAGACATAAAATCGCCAATGTCCATGAAGAATATTCAAAGAAACGCGCGTCACACTCTGATAACACGTGACTGTATGGCAGTGGAAGAAAAAAATAAAAAAAATGACGAAGATAAAAAGATCGGTGTATCAGCCGCGGGTAAGAGTGATATAGACTCGATCTAGGATAATAAGTCGGTGGCACGCGATCTTCAACGATCCTGCTCGAGCGCGTCTGCATAACTCGATCCCGTCGTCATTTTATTTTTATTTTTTCGTTTCGTGAATTATTCCTCATTTCGCAAACTTTCTATCATTCTTTATTTTCGTTGCGACCTCATCAGCGTTAAAAAAAATCTAAAAAAAAAAAACTGCTCGGCGAAATTACAAATTGAAAAAAAAAAAAAGAAAAAAAAATCGTTACGAGGAATAAAAAATATTTATCGAAATTCAGCGAGTTGGATTACGTTGAAACGATTTAATTTCTCGTTTCTTTAGGCTTATTATTATTTAAGGTATTACTGGATGGATAAAGTTCGTCGAAATTCTTGAATTGTTGAGAAATTACTTTAATCGTTGTAAATCTTTGAATTATAAAAATATTATGTCATCAAGATTTAGGATCGACCGTTTGATTGGGCTAACTATCAAATAAATTAATTTTTATTAAACAATTAAAAAAGAAAAAGTTTACGATTTTATTTCGTGAATTGTCTATGCTTTTTTTTGTTTTTTATACATCGAGATTTTTATTCGTAAACGATGATTGAATTGTTTTTCTTTTCCAAATCGTATTATTTATTAGAAAATTACGATTAAAAATTTTTGTCCGAATCGTAATATTTATTCGTTAATTAAGATTGAATATTTTTTCTTAACCGAATCGATATTATTGTTCGTAAATAACGATTGAATTATTTTTTCTTTTTCAAATTCCGATTTTCATTGAAAAATAATAATAATAGAATTTTTTCTCATCCAACGTGAGATAATCAATTTCCAAACAAACCCAAACAAAGAATTTCTCTTCCTATCTCTCATTCTCAACGAAAGAATTTGACCTGATCGCTGAAAGGGCGCGTTTCTATTGAATTGAAAAAGGACATTCATCATCGATTTTCCGGTTCGAATCCGGCAAAGAAATCGAAGCAACGATATCTGGCATACCCAATAATAATTATCGAAGACCAGGCGAAATTCTAAGCCCATAATTTTATAGAAGTGAAATCCTCTCCCCCTTAAGTCCGTTTTGGCTTTTCAAGGTTCAATTACATTTGCTCGGATAAACGTAGGCAGAAGCACGAACGTACACGCCCGTACCAGTCATCAACGGATCACAGCTGACCCTGACGTTTGTGACGGTTGCTGCCATGAGAGCAGCGCACGCTGTACGTCATCACGAACGCGCACTGGTCTCGTCGCTTTCACGCTTCTGCTTGCCTCTCTCGTACATGCGCTCGCAAATTATAACGTCGGGTCATCGCGATCGTCAACGAGCCAACACCAATCGCAAATTCCGTTAATACCCGTCTTTATTTCTTTTCAATGAATTTTTAATATTCTTTTTCGCGTTTTATAAATCTTCAAATTTTTAACATTTATTTTTTTAAGACTTTTTAATATCTTATAAATGTCAAAAGATTTTTATTTTTAACATTTCTTTTTCGCGTTTTATAAATGTTCAAATTTTTAACGTTTATCAAACTTTTTAATAGTCTTATAAATGTTAAAAATTTAACTTTTAACATTTCTTTTTCGCGACGTCCAAGTTTTCATCGTTAAAACGAAAACGATTTTGATTTTATTTAGAAAAAAAAAACATAAACGTTTTTTGGCAAATTGGGTCGATAAACAACGACCCAAAAAAGGACATTTATTGATGTGTAAAATCAACATACGAAATTGAATATACATGTACGTGTATTCAATTTTACATAATTTAATTCTAAAAATATTATATCATCAAGATTTAAAATAAGTTTCGAATAAATAGTTCCAATGCGTAAGTTTTTGCGAATCGATTGTTTTTTTTTTATTTTGCCATTTTATTTCGTGAATTGTCTACAATTTTTTTCATTCCTAAACCGCGATTTTATTCGTAAATGATAATTGCATATTTTCTTTATTTTCCAAATCTTGATTATTGTTCGTAGAATTTACGGTGGCACATTTATATGTATAAAAAAGATAATATATTATATACAATATTTATTTAATTATGTACATGAATAAATATACTATTTCCATATAATTAACAATATATTAATGATAATTAAAGTCAATGCCTGTGTAAAAAATTGCATTTATACATATATATATATATATTCTATTTTTATAAAATAAATAATATATTTGTCGATGCAATGTTAAACACGTACATTGGCACAAAAAATAATAAACATATTGCGAATTAAACGGGGTAATCCGTGACGTATATTAATTCACATCCATAATTAAATAAATAATTTAGAAATATATATATATAATTGTACGTAGGAAGGACGTTAAAAATAATCGACGTATTTCCACAATGCAACGAAGGGACACCTACGTTTATGCTCGTTCGCCGAGAGAGTCAAAGACGTTGCGTTACAAAAAGTGTCGAAACATCGATATTTCAGCTGACAATGAGCAAGAAAAAAAAAGAAACGTGGAAGTTCTCCGGAAGATTTTCGCAACGCGAGCGTTTACTCGATTAAGAAAACAGAGAGCTTGATCAAGCTTCAGAGTTTCAAAAAAAAAAAAAAAAAAAATGTTAACAAAATTTGTTCGAACAAACTTTTAATTTTGTTAATTTTTTCTCGACGAAAAAAAAGGAAATAAATTTTTCTTTTTTTTGGTAAGCACTGATTGTAGATTTTAATCCATTTCCGCGCACTTTTGTCACTCGACGTAGAACGAGTCGTATTATTTCCACTCGTAAACGGTTATACGTATGAAAAAAAAAAAAAATGTTTGCACTTTTTAAAAATTATTTTTTTAAATTCCAACCCGGATGTGTTTGGTTACTCGTTTCGGCGGGGTTTAAGAAAATCGAAACGTGTACGTGTACGCGCATGCGCGAGAAAGAGAGAGAGAGAGATAGAGAGAAAGATCGGTTTATCAATAACGAAAGCGCGGTGACCACTTATTTTCCACTAGACGGTGCGCGAACGGAGACGCACTCTCCGCGGTGATCGGCGGTTCTCGCGGCTTAAGCCTGACTGGCCGCGGCGATGTAACTCGCGAGCCCGCAAAGCCCGCGGTTTGCCTTTTGCTCGTTCGAATGTTTCACTCCGCCGGGGGTTTTAACTCGCCTCCGAGACTCTCCTCTCACGCCCGATCGCCCCGTTCAGACTCTTCTCGCTAGTTCCCGCTCGTTTTAACTTCTACCTCGCGGAAATCGTACGTATTTAAAAACTCCAATATTTAATTCTAGCTCCGATGATTTTTTTAAAGAATATTAATATTATTTATATTATTATTATTTTTTTTTTTAATTGTTTTTTAATAGTTCAAATGAATGTTTTTATACCAGAATAATAATGTTATAAAAATATTGTTACATTTAAAGTTGAATTTAACAATATTCTGGTAATATTGTTATTATTGGAAATATTGTTGTCGTCGTTGTTGAATAATAATTAAATGAATAATATTTTCGTATGTAAATTTGAATGTAACAATATTCCTGTAATATTATTGTTTTTATTATGTTGAAGTATTTTTAAAACAAATGATTATGTAATAGTAATAATAATAATAATAATAATAATAATTGTAACGATGATTGATAATTTAATACTAGACTATAATATCAAACTACATTATTGTATATTTATCTATAATTTTGTAATAATTATTGATGACAATTAATAATAAATTGAAGTTCAAATATTGCTATGAATTGTCATAATTTTTATTCGGGTTAAATACTGTTGAAAGACTTGATGAAACGTATCCTGATAAGCCTAGGATACAACAGTGAGGTCAAGTAACGAAGGCTGCAATTAAAAGTCCATTTTTAATTTTTTACAACAAATGTTCACGAATGGTCGACCATGAATTGGCTAATGATAGGATGAACCGGACTTCTAATTTTCCGTCTGTTCAATCACGAGCTCGGTGTGGTGTAAGCCGACCTAGTTTGTTTTTATGCTCTTTTAATAGCTCGTACTATCCTTCTTGATTGTCCGTCTATCAAACGGACGACGCCTGGAAACATTCCGAGAAATTTGGAAGATCGGTTTAAGACGCAACGGTATCTCATCTCGGTCGGTACAGAAAGCTGACGTCATAGACCATGGGAGAGAACAGGCCTGAGCTGCTGTACATCGGAGACTAGCGCCACGACGGATTTGGCGGGAACTAAACTCGAAAAATTTACTCGTAATCGACAACGGCTATTCACTAATCGTAGATATCCACGGATTTCTTGAAACGTGTGCAGGAATGAAATGTACAAGGCAGAAATATGCGGAGTTTTGTTCCGAAAAATTGTGACACCAGCCAAACTGTTTATATTCCATTGTTTCTATCAAGGCTTCAGCATGGTAATACGATTTACTGACGAGAAATTCAATTTTTAAAACCTTCACCAAGGCTTTTATCAATTTGGCATTGTCTGTTCAAATTTGATGAAATTCTGAAGAGCCGTTTCGGAAATACATGGGTATTTAGTATCCTGTTCTGCATTACCGACAGTGATTGTTCTATTCCCTCTTAGGAAACCCGTGGGTGTTCACAACAGTGCTCTGTCATACCGGCAGCGATGGAGGATCGTTTCTCGACGCTAGTGAAAGACGGAGCAAGTGGGTTAGACCCAATACCTCTTCGGTTGACGGCGCCAAGGTGCGCGAGCGTGAAAGGGCGTTACTACGAGCACGTGGGTCGACGTTGGAAGTTACGGAATTCCGGGCCGTGATTGCGTCCAATATAATCACGTCTGAATCAACAGTTTGCCGAAGCGAGGGAAAAACTTTTCGCGTGGTGGCCGAAAACCAGCTCAAGAGTTTGGACGTTGCGCCGTTTGTAGGGTTACGGAAAAAAAAAGTGGGCCACGTTGCCCAGGGGTATCGAGTTCCAAAACGGCGCCAAGGTTGCAGCGGCCGGTTTTTCCAGAAGCCGGATGGACTCTTTCCGAGGGACCACTCTTCCGGACCTCTGATGGGTCTGCGCGAACTGGATCTGGTAGGCGTGAAAGCTGGGCGTGTTGGTTCTGTCGACGTACAGGTTTTCAGCGAAATTGCATCGTTGGAAGACTATCGCGAGAGGAAAAACGCCTCTTCCGGGGAAAACGCCGATTTTGTCCGAAACCTTTCAGGGGGAGGGGGCTACAAAGTTGACATCGACGCGGTGGTCTTTTCCTCTTGTATAATATTCTATCCAGGAGTGTGGTAGTTAGTACCAGACGTATCAACATCGTGTTTGGGCCGGGGTTTTCCATTGGGCAATTGGATCGTTTGGTTGTTTTGATCGGTCGTTTGTCGATTTTGTGCGGATCCTTTAGGGGACCCACAAAGTAGACGCCGACGGGGTGGTCTTTTCCTCTTGCATTAGGTTTTATGGAGGAGTGTGGTAGCTAATAGGAGACTTATCGACTTCCCGTTTGGGATTGTCCTTTCCAAGGGGCTTCTGGGCCTTTTGGCTGTTTGGACCACCCATTCCTAGAGGCTAGTCGCATGGACCGGATGAAGTAGGACTGGACGGTGGGTTTAGACGGCAATTCTTCGAAGCGCGTGTGGTTACGGTCACTTTTAGGGCACAAAGGCAGTCGGATGATTGGAAACACGTGATTTTCCGGGTCACCCGGTATACTTAAGGAAGCATATATATATGTTTTAGCGTTTATCTGTTTGCTCGCGCTCGGCACGTATTAACGGCGCATGCACGAGCGTGCAATCCAAAATAGGTAATCGGTCGCGCGAGTCCCGGAGCTTCGTCACCGGCGTCGCGGTTGTCGTTTTAGCTGGGAAAATAAAAAAAGATTGGGACACGGCTCATCGCTTTGATCGCGAAACGCCCGGGAGGCTCTCAAAGCACCGTTATTTTTTTTTTTTTTTTTCGTTTTTTTTCTCTCCGCGGCGCTGGTTTTCGCGCGCTCTACGCGAAAGATTTTCATGGACTCGTCGAGCGTGGCTAACGCGACGCCGAGCCTATGGAAGCGCATCGGAAAATAGAAAGTTTTGGAAGTCTCTTCGCTGCCAAACGAATCGATGATGGTCCGTGCTTGCTGTACACGTGAAACGGTACGCCCGCAGCCCAACGAGTTTCACAACGAGATCGCGTGTCCGATGAATCCATTATGAGACAAAGCGCGAAATTTATTAGGCGTAGTAAAAAGAAATCCATTATTTCTTCAATAGACGGCTTTAGTTATCTGTATCTTGCGTTTTACGAGTCCGTTCGGGTTACACTGGATGGCGTTAGAAAATAATGAGATTTCGTACCGAACAAAACTTGCGCGATTATTTTGTTATTTGAAACGCAATGGACTTCAATGCTTGAATGGTTGACTTACGAAAAATAATGGATTTTTTTTTACTACGCCTAATATATATTTGTGTAAACCGGGAGGTTCGAAGAATGACGTTTGAAAAGTCTAATCTTGACCCTCCCCCCTTCCCAATACTCTTTTCATTTGCCCTTAGTTGCACTCCGCGAAGTTTTTTTTTCATGCTCGAAAAAAAAATCGTTTCTAATTTATTTTTCAAGTTTTTTTTATACGTACACTGGGACGAAAAGTGTGTTACTTTCACACGCTGTAAATGAGCGAACGGAGTAAACACTTGCGCGTTAAAAAGTTTGTAAATAAAAAACAGGCGTGGGTCTATCGACTGAACTCGTTTATAAGTGTTGCTTTTACGCACTTTCCGAGTGTTGAGTCGTATACGCAAGCCATCGTAACGCCTCTACTAAATAGATCTAATATATTATAAGTCCAGAATAAAATACAGAATACTCTCGAGTGAGAGTTTAAAATCAAATCGTGTTTACAAACTCGCACGGAACGTGCTTAACGAAACGTGTTTTTTTGTAGTGTCGAAATGTTTTTTTTTTTTTTGTTTTTAATTTATTTACGGTAACAATCTTGAAAATGATTTTCAAAATCGACGCTCGTTATGTCTTCCGTAAACTGGTATTTGATCTGTCAACTCTTTCTCGAGATTAATCATGTCCAACGAAAATCTTTCATTATCCGTCAGGCAGCCATGATTTTGTATTTTTCATTTTTTTGTATTTTTTTATTTTGGATTTTCGATTTTCTGTATTTTTTTAATTTTTTTTTTCGTTTTTCTGTATTTTTTTATTTTTTATTTTGGTTTTTTGATTTTCTGTATATTTTTTTTATTTTTTATTTTGATTTCTGATTTTCTGTATTTTTTGGATTTTCTACATTTTTTTGTCTTAAAAAACGGTATTTGTTTTTCACCAATAATTAACCATAAACAAAAACGAAAATGAATAACTTCTTTTCCCCGGTGATAAAAATCTGTTTAAAAAATGGGTTCCTCGTTACGTCGTCGTTTATGGTCCTCGTTATTTTTATCTTTTCGTATCTTGGATTATTACGAAACGTTAGAGACGCGAATACCTTAGGTTCATTTTGTTCGTGAATCTGCCTGTTTTTCTCGTTCAAATAACGCATCAACGAGCCGATGATGTTCATTGGTGTATTTACAGCGTGGTCGGATCAACACTGTCCGTTATATTAATGCCGCAAAGCAAGACCGGGCTGCTAAATGATCCGTACGTCTCACTGACTGGTACGACTAATCGGAGTACTCGTTACGTAATGGGTAAACGCGCGTAAGCCAATTACCGGGGTATATACGTAGGAACCTACTCTTTTCTTCTTTTTCCCCCTCTCTTTGCAATTTCCACTCCCACCGTCGACAGCGTCGAGTCATTTCTGATCTCTGGCTGGTCAACGAGCTAAAAACGTTTCAGGGATTCAACGTAATCGATGAAAAATCGAATCTCCGAAATTTTGAAATTTCGAGACGTCGAGAAAAGTGGATCAAACGGTCGATCAGCCGTTTCCCAGTGCCATCGGAAGATCCATTTCCAAGATTTTCCATCAAAAGATCAGCCGCTACTGAAGAGAAAAGCAAATATGGTTAACTTTCTTTCTTAGAAGGTCATGACTCCACAAGCCAATGGTTGGTCCACAACGGCGCAGAGTTCGCTCGAATGTCAGTCCGTGTAATTTTTTATTTTTAGACAAAATTCATTTGCACTACCTATTTTTTATCTAACATTTATCCTTTTTCGTATTTTTACAAAAAATTTATCCTTTTGCGTATGTTTACTCAAAATTTATCTGCATTTCGTTTTTTTTACTCGAAATGAATTCTTTTTCATATTTTTACTCAAAATTTATCTGCATTTCGTGTTTTCATCCAAAATTCATCTGCATTTCGTTTTTTTACTCGAAATGAATACTTTTTCGTCTTTTCACTCAAAATTTATCTGCATTTCGTTTTTTTACCCGAAATGAATTCTTTTTCGTCTTTTTACTCAAAATTTATCTGCATTTCGTGTTTTTTACCAAAAATCCATGTGCGTTTCGAATTTATACCCAAAATTTATCTGCATTTCGTATTTTTTTCCAAACTTCATCCGCATGACGTCTCTCTACCCAAAATTCATCTGCATTTCCTATTTTTATATAACATTTATCCTTTTTCGTATTTTTACCAAAAATGTATCCTTTTGCGTATGTTTACTCAAAATTTATCTACATTTCGTTTTTTTACTCGAAATGAATACTTTTTCGTCTTTTTACTCAAAATTTATCTGCATTTCGTGTTTTTACCCAAAAATTCATCTGTATTTCCTATTTTTACCAAAAATTGAACCTTTTCCGCCTTCCAACTAAAAATTCATTTAAATCTTCTCTTTTACTCCAAAATCAATCTTCATTTCCTATTTGAACCCAAAACTAATCTTCATTTCCCATTTGAACCCAAAATTGAACCTTTTTCGTCTTCGAACCCAAAATAAATCCGCATTTTCCATTTGCGAATATCGATCCCGTAATGAAATATTGAACGTAGTCGTGCCGTCGAGGTCGCGCCCCAATCTCGTCGGAGGGATCTCCCGAAGCCCATCGCGTCGATTTCTGTATGAACAGGGGAGAAGGCTCTCGCGGGGAGTTTGCCGCAGGCTCGCGACAGCCAAGTTTGTATATACTTGCCCGTTTTATTCGCAAGACTGCAGAAGTCCGCGCAATGACGGGGAAACGGCCTTGCCTGTAATTGTGCAACGTCCATAGGAATGACCTAGTCCGAGCGGGATATACGGCTTACCATTCACCGCCGGATCGGCACGAGCCTACGCGAGCGTGTAACTGCGAACGATCGTGGATCAAGATCTTCCATACCTATATTATTATCATTCTCGTTAGCCCTGTTAAATATTATTTATTATCATCCTCGTTCATTAGTCACCGTAATAATTGGATTACTCATTAATACTAATTATTATTATTATTATTATTAATGAGTAATCCAATTATTACCGTTACTAATGAATGACGATGATAATAAATAATATTTAATAATAATAGTAATAATAATAATATTATCAATAATATTATTAATAATAATTAATAGTAATAATAATAATAATAATATTAATATTTTATATTTTTTATTTTTTATTTTTTAATAAAAAATAAAAAAATAAAATAAAAAATATAAAATAATATTATTATTATTATATTAAAATATTAAATATTGTGTTATTTTAATATTTAATATATTATATTAAATATTTATTATTACATAATACTTTATTATTACATAATGACGATGGACCGAAAATATTTTATATCTTTTAAAACGACATTGTTATGATTACTCTAATAATAATAACTAATCATATTTATTATTATATAATCTTGGCGGATTGATAATGTATTATTTTGGAAAAATGTTTCGTTATGATTAATTTAATAATAATAATAATAATGATATTGTAATTAATTATATTTATTGCTTTATAATAATGGCGGACTGAGAATATATTATTATTTTTTTTTTTAATGACTCGTTACGATTACGAGTTATTATTCACTGTGGTTTGGCAAAGCTATGTGCACTTCGAAAAAGAGCCAAAATGTAGACAAAACGTTATCCCCTGTTTCATGTAAGCATTTAAATTCGGTATTTCAATTTTCATAGTACTGCAGATACGAGTGAATTTATTGATTCCTCGGGCTGCCAAGTTGGCCGAAGGCTCGAAAAAGCCAGTTTTACCTCCGTCCACAGGTTTATTTGTGTCTTTAATAGAATTCACCGAGGGATCGATATTATAACCTATTTTCATCTGAAATAGCTCCACACTCGGACCAGGATACAATACGGACATAACAGACGATTACGAAGCTCGGGAGGATACGAAATTGTACAGGCTGATCCAAAAGTCGAGACTGTCATTTGCGATTTTTTGATTTCCATAAAAATGAATTTTTGTTACTTACTTATTTTTTATTTTATTCTTTTATTGGCAACATTCGTTTTGGTGAATTTCCTACTTACAATTTTCTATTTCCCCATCAATTTTCCCCTCCGGATATCCCGTTAAAAATGTTCAATGAAAATAAATCACGATCGTTATTTTACAAGTCCCGAATTAAAGCGTTTCTATTTATTTGTTTCATTTCCGGCGGTTATACCGAACGATGAAATTTACTAGTAAAGACAAGCAGGAGGGAAAGGGGCAAGCAACGAGTCGAGCGACCTCCAATGAGGAAACTCGACAATAGTTTCTCAAGATGGTTCAGCAACGTCGACAAACTTCGTCCGCTACCTATCACTCGTGTGTTAATTAAGGGATCAGGTTTAATATCAGCTCGAGCACTATGGTCACCCCCACTCCTCCTCCAGCTTTCTACTGTAATTTCATATCGTCGGTAATTCAGTTATGAGAATTATTCGATTAAACGTTGAGTATCTTCGCGACCGATATTTTTCACGTAGGACGATTAAACTTGTACCATCAAAAACGTACTTTTTTTTTTCTCGACGTTGAACGAGGTATTAAACGATTATCGGAGAATTTTATACGAAATTTTTTGGGAAAATGGAAATTGCAGAAATTCCTTTAATTTCGTGATGCGATAATACAGGGAGGAAAATCCGACCTAAAGTTTCGTATAAAAAAAGGCAATAACGGTAATTGCAGAAATATATTTGATTCACGAAAAATTTGAGCAAACAATTTTATTGTTGTTGTTGTTTTTTTTTTTTATTATTATTTTCAACGAAGCATTACGCATTCGTTGCATTTCTGCTCTTCCGGGAAAACGATCGTTAATTCAGATCAGGAAATAAACAATCGCTATTGTCTTCTTTTCCTATTATAATTTCCAGTATAAATTTCCCCGCTGGCACGCCCCTGTTCAACGTTGTCAACGAAACAAACTTTTGAAAAGAACGCGAGAACAAAAAAATTACGGCGAAATTAATTGAAAATTTAACGAAAAAGAGTAATTCGTGAAACTCTTTTGTTTATTAATTTTTATTCTCGTTAAATAAATGTTTCACGACATGAAATTGGATATATTGGAACGAACAATGGTAACAAATTTGTTGAATAAGTTTCATAACTGAATTTCAGGATTGAAGAATACTCTCGTTTTTTTGAAATTGTATGTAATTAAGTAGTGGAGGATTTTTATTTGTTTATTTATTTTTATCAGTCGATGCATCCCAGCAATGAATTTATAAATTTCAAAAAGAATTCCATTTTATTGGAAATCACTTCGATTTGTTCCGATTAGGGAATGCGTATAAAATTCACTGACATTTTTTAGTGAATTCATTTTCCAATACAAAATTCACTAAAAATGTTAAGCAAAAAATTCACTAAAAAATTTCAGTAACAAATTCACTAAAATTTTTTAGTGAATACATTTTCCAATATAAAATTCACTAAAAAAGTTAAGTAAAAAAATCACTAAAAATGTTCAGTCACAAATTCACTAAAAATTTTTAGTGAATACATTTTTCAATACAAAATTCACTAAAAATGTTCAGTAACAAATTCACTAAGATTTTTTAGTGAATACATTTTCCAATACAAAATTCACTAAAAATGTTCAGTAACAAATTCACTAAAAAATATTTAATAAAAAAATCAGTAAAAATGTTAACTAAAAAAATTACCCAAATATTCAAATAAAAAAGGTAATAAAATTCCTCATTGATATCGAAGTCTCAAAAAGAATAACACTCTTCGAAAATTCTAACCCGTCAAGCCGAAACAAGTTTGAAAAATCGAGTAAAAATAGGGATCAGTGAACTCGTCGCTGAGTATCGTAAACAAGGAAGAGACAAATGAGAAAGCGTATAAGTAAGGAGTGCTCGAGGATCATGAAGAGAACGAGGAAGAGTGAAGTCAGAGAGGAAAGAAACAGAGATCGTAGACTGTCCCTTTCGATGGTTATCCGGTGAGTTTTCAACGGAGCCCTGGGGAGAAAAACCTGAGCTGTACAAATTTCCCAGCAATTAAGGTTTCGCTTGTTCCACGCACCTTCCTCGTCCACGCTGCTTTTTCCTAGCAAATCTTAAACGCCGGGCACGCGTAAAACGGAGCAAAGTGAAAACGGGGAAAAAAAGGGGGAAAAAAAAAAAAAAAAAAAAAAAGAAAACACGAGAACGACATTATATGTTAAATTTGCGCAATTAAGACTTGTGCGAAACGTAATTTTTTATTTCCCACGAAATTATGAATGCGTAACGCGCGAGCTCTCGCAAATAAATAGAGAAGATAGTGGAGGGGGGGGGGGGGTTATTTTTTTTAACGCAAAGTGGGAGGCGAAATAATACGTGATTTTTTAAAACAATTTTTTTTCCCTCTTTCAATAAATATTGAATATTTATTGTAGCAGAAAAATTATTAAATATATTTTTAAAAAATTATGTCACAACACGATTCAATATATATATATATATATAAAACCTTCATAGTGATAATACGATTACCTTTGCCATCGACAAACACGAATTTCAACAAGAATGATTTTTTTTTCCGAGACTCACCTGAAACAAACGAAAGAACAAAAATTCTATTAGTCAAACGAGACGCGACCAAACTCGTTTTGCAATTTTGTAGTTGGGCATCCCAAAAAAAAAAAAGCAAATTGATACTATTTCTAATCACGACAATTATTCGTTTTATAACTCGATCGTAATCGGACTAATCGAGGTCTATTATCAGGTGATCACTAACTTCGACGACAATAAAAAATAAAAAATACGTTCCCGATGATAATCACGAGAAATTCGTTTCCATCGTACAATTAGCCTTGAGACGTGACTAATTTTTCTTTCCTCTATCAGTTCTCTTCGTATCGATATCGATATGCTGAAAAATCATCGAAATCTCGAAGCCTTCGTACCTGTAATAATTTTTCGGGCACAATATCCGCATGATGCACATTTTCAAATCGAACATCGCTGATCATCGATCGAAATCTCAATAACGAATCGCAATTATCGTTGTCATCGTCGCACGATTTTTTATTAAAAAAAAAAAAAAAAGAAAGAAAAAAATGAAAAGAAAAAAACAATTTCTCAACGATTCACTTTTTTGTCACATGCACTATTATCGTAGAGAGATGAAGGACACGTTCCAATTACACCATATTGCCACTTTTCTTTCGTTTTCGTTTTTTTCGTATTTTCGATTTTTTCTTTTTTTTTTACGTTTTTTTTTTGTGTTTTTTTTTTTTTTTTGCAGTTGTAGATACAGATCTCGCGTATGTGTGTATTTGGCAAATTGGAGAAGAGCGTCGATCGGGTGCTCCTCGCGAATACAAATTAGACTCGCGGGGCTACTCCGCTCTCTTTATCTTATCAGGAACGCTGGGAGCCTCGGCGTCACGATCAAGATAAGACGAGGAGGCTCAAGGAAAGAGAAAAGAATAAGGAAAAAAAAAAAATAAAAAAACAAAGTAAAGTAAGAAGCTTTCGGTGGGAGAAGCCCGAGTGCAACGTGCCGATGAGAGGGAGGTGGAGAAGCTGCACGAGACGAAAAAAACGAAGTTGATGATCGAAGCGTGCTTATTGAAAAGTAACTTTTTTTTTTACAAAATGTCGTGGATTGTTGCCAATTGTTGATAATTGTTTAAGCGCAATGTTAAAAAACACGAGCTCATCGTTGACGTCCAACGTCGATCCTTTTTGATCAGCTGATTATTCTTTTTGCCAATTTAGATTTATTCGATGAAAAATTTTAATTTTTCTTATAAATTAATTGTAAATATTTTATAATTTTTTTTTTTATTTTCTAAAAAAGATAATTTATTATGAATATCTTTCTTCTTTTTTTCATAAATATTATTGTCCTTTTTTTTATGAAAATTTTTCTTCTTTTTTCGTATTCCTTGAATTTTTTCTTCTTTTTTTTGTTATTAATTTTTTTTTCTCTTCTCTTTTTCCATCAAAGTTCATTATTTTTATGGGATATTTCTGTTTAATTGGCTCGCGAAGTAAAAATCACTCAACGTACGATCAATACGTTGTGCTCCGATCGAGAAAACGGAAATTTGATTGGCACGTTTTTTTTTTTTTTCCGATTTTTCAAAGCGCGTCCATATTCAATAATTGGCATTTAGTATTTCGATTTTCATTGCCCGGCGTGGAGAGCTCGCCTCTTGATACGAAAACGAACGCCTCTCGATCTCGCTCCGAGGGAATTCCGCCCACCGTAAATATTTTCCGGTCGCCTCGAAACGCACGCGACGAATTATCCCGCTTCTATACTATTTTTATAAAGTCTCTGTCTTTATGCGTGGGCTACTGCATCAACGAGTATTTCCAATTGCCGTTCGTACAGATGTATATACCGGGTGGCTATTTAATAATTTATTTAATCGATAATAAAATGAATGTCTATTTATTTATTGATTTTATCAATAATGAAACGAGTGACTATTTATTTATCGATTTTATCAATAACAAAAAAAAACAATAATTCTCCAAAGTTTTAATAATTAAATTATAACTCATGAAATACTATCATTATTTATCTAAAATGTATAATTTCGTCAACTGAAACCACCAATCTCTGCGTCCATGAATTCTACTCGATTTTTTAAAACAATTTTTCTCCCTCTTTCAATAAACATTCAATATTTATTGTATCAAAAAATCTAATTAAATACATCGAAATTTATTAAATAAAAAATAAATTATGCCAAAGCATGATAATATATATATAAAAAAAAATGTACAACGTTATATAATATTCAAAAATTACTAATAAAACGTTTAAATATTTTTCAAACTAAAAATATAAATCATTTTCGTCCTCTTTCTTAAACAAAAAAAAAAAACAGGAATCAAAGAACACGTTGTATAATAAAAACATGGAACCGATTTTAATTTCGTTGTTCCCCAAAACCAATGAAAAAAAAAAAAAAAAAAACAAAAAAAATGAAAAATCGTGGAAAATCAATCGCGAATTCTCGTCAGGTTGAACTCAACCACAATTTTTCGTGGGTTCATACGAGTTCCATTCCGCGCCCTCCTGAATCCGATCACATTGGTTGCATCAAACTCTCATTTTGGGTGGCGAGTGTGCTCGACGAGGGTGTAGGGGTTGATAAAAAGGGAGAGAGAGAAAGAGAGAGAAAGACATATATATATCGAGACGGCGATACAGGGGGCGGGAAAGGGGGGTAGAAGAGAGCTTTTCGTACGCTCGAGAACTCGACGTTAAGGTCGTAAAACCTTTGGCGATCAATAATAACCCCGTGCCAGGGACGGGGTTGGTGTTAGTCGTGGTGTGGCAGAGCCAACAGGCTGGAAGAGAGACCCACTCGTCACGAGGCTCACCCTCGTCCTGTGGCGGAAAGGGAGCGAGACGAAGACTCGAAATTTAGGAGTCCGGGCTGTTGGCACTCGCACGAGGCTCGCATGTGCGTTCACGCATCCTCCGATTCGAAATTACGATTGCCGAAGGAAGTGTACTCGCGGAGGCCGATTTTTTTTTTCAATTTACGTTTCGAAATAACCGAATGCTTCGACTGATTGATGTATTCAGGATAGGGTTTTTAGGGATAAGGATTAGGGTTCCCAACTTCTTTTCGTACCCATTTTTTTCGAAATGGTGAGAACAGTCGATGGTGAAAAAATGTTTTTTTTTTTTTGCAAATCAATTTTGAAAATTCGTGGCGCGAATACGTAAAAATATGGGGGCTGCCTGAACGACGCCCAGTGTGTTGTCACTGTCAATGGATACGCGTGGGCGTGTGCTTCCGAATAAATAATTCTTTCGTACGAAAAGTATTCACCGGAAATTGGTCATTAGAAAAATGTCGAGACAACCATATGGGATTTTTGAAACATACGCGCTGGCGTTACTCCACGTACGAATAAAACCGATGAGAACAATAGGTTTCTCATTTTTTCGAAGGATTTGCAAATGTTAAATATCATAGATTTTCAATGCCTCGACGATTTTTTAAATCCTATTTTTTAATCTTATCGAGTAATCGAGCTTATCAATAAAAACACCCTAAACGATTCAGTCGAAGCTATTTATGCTGGTCTCTCATTATAGAACCCAAACCTGGTCTTAATAAGACCTCAAAGGTCTTATTCCTATGAAGGATTTAATTGTCAATTTTTCACTGTGATTTTTTTAATTTCAAAATTTATTTTTTGGACTTTTTGAAATTTGAAACTTCATCTTCAGGTTAATGACATTTTTGTTTACTTAAATTTGTTCAGTTGAATATGCATTGCTTCAAGCACAATTGAGCAAGACGTGGATGAAGATTCGAACTCCTGTACGAATTGTGGAACCCACTCGTGCATTTATCCATGTTGGATATAAAAACCGTTGCCCGGAAAGTGTCGGCCGAGAAAAAATGACGTTTAAGTTTGCATCATTGGAACGAAACGAGAGTTAATTCATTATTTATTGATCCAGGCTGTGAAAATTCTTCAGAGGTTTTTTTACGAATTTTTATCAGAGATTTACGACTGCAATTTCAGCAGTAAACAATTCTCCGTAATAATGAAAAAAAACTGAAAACGAACAGCTTACAAGAAATATTCTTTTCTTATTAATAAAAACTAAATGCTAAAAAAAAAAAATCGTTGCAATCAGCTGTAACGATTTGAAGTGTAAAGTTAAAAGTAAACAAAATTATTTTCCTCGAACCGACGAAGTCAGCAATTTTTTTTAGATTTTTGGAGATAGAAAGAATTTTTTGTTTTTTTAGCTTTTATTAATCGAAAAATGATTTTTTTGTTTTTTTTTTCGTATATATCGTTACGAAGTATTTTCTGTTGATTGATAAATAAATTACCATCGGAAATACTTATTTGAGTCTCAATGACGTTCGAATGATTTTGAGATTTTTTTACCAAAAAAAAAATAAATTTTTAAAAATAGTTGAGGCCTGTAACGAAGGACGGATGAAATAGAACGGTTTTATTTGAAGAATTATTGCAGAACGTTCATAATTCTTATACGTGGGAATCTGGAATTTCATTTTCGTCGTTGATTTTTGAATCAACGTGTACAAACGTAAGAGGCATAATAAAAGCGGCTGTTTCGTAGCAAGGGGGTGCGCAAGAGGTATTTAGCTGAGGGAGGGTTGCACACGACTGCCGGATGACGTTATTACCTTCTGCCAAAGCAGCGACCAGCGTTTTGCCAATTTCTCATCAGGTCTGTCGGTTTGCTACAATTTGCACGCTTGAGGCTCCCTCAAGATATTCCGGGCGAATACTATTCGCGTGTTTTTTTTTCACAAGTCAATAAACAAAAATGGAAATCTCTATTTTACCAAAATTAAAATGCGAATGAAAAAAAAAATTAATCAAACAAGATTAATAAAAATAAATGAATATCCATAAAATTAAAAGAAACATAATTTTTTTTTAATTTCGCGTTTGCACCGCGACGGCGATGGGAATATGAAATCTGACCGGAGATAAGAACAATTGCGTCATCGTGGATAAACCTTTAACGACAGTACGCGTCCACCGTTTGTTCCCAGAAACGGAAAATACTCTCGATTTCAGGGGGGGGGTGAAGGGGACAAAGAGGTATTTCAAAATGGCGACGAAAATCGATCCAAGGTAGAGGCGAAATGTGTTCATGGCGTGGGTGTCGCGAAACGAATCGTCGCAAGTACGAGTACGATTTTGTATTAGTGACGTGTGTACAACAAAGCGGATACAAACGTACTTTTACGTGTAGTTTTATGAACATGTACTTTATGATAAATGTGTGTAAATGTATGAACGTGTTCTTTACGAACAAATGTATGAACGTGTTCTTTACGAACAAATGTATGAACGTGTTGTTTACGAACAAATGTATGAACGTGTCCTTTAGGAACAAATGTATGAACGTGTTTTTTACGAACAAATGTATGAACGTGTTCTTTACGAACAAATGTATGAACGTGTTCTTTACGAACAAATGTATGAACGTGTTCTTTAGGAACAAATGTATGAACGT
>JAPYZI010004013.1:0-15284 GCA_030523105.1 Ophioninae sp. A BG-2022a | reverse complement strand
TATACACAATAAATTTCATGCAAAGCGGTTGAATAGTGTGGGAGAAATTAGATTTTGAAATTTCGATGTGGCTAGGAACGTGTTCGTCATTCCCTTAAGATAAGCTAATCTACAGCAACTCGTGCGCCAGCGAATTCACGAAAAATGAAATGATTTATTAATTAACAATTTTTTTCTTTTTTTTAAATTATCTTCTAAATTTAAACATTCATAAAATTTATTCTCTCTTTTCTCAAATTTCATCACTCATTTGACTCCTTGATTTTTAAATATTTTCGTTACATTTTATTGCTAATTTCAAATATTTATTAATTGCTTATTATTTTCTTCAAATTTTACTACGATTTTCGTACAACCATCAATTCTTGATTTTCTTTTTCGAATTTACTGCTAATATCGAACGTCGTTAATGCCCTGTTTTTTCTTTTCTTTTTTTCCTAATTTTATCAATAAATAAAAAAATGTGGACTTTTATTCTTTTGTACCATGATTTTTCAAAATTTATCTATTTTTCTTTGATTTTTCGAAAGTATCGTTTCATTTTCGTTTAACTCGTCGCGATTCAACTAAAATGTAATCACACACACATATAAAAAGTGTAAAAGAGATAGAGAGAGAGAGAGGATTTTCACGAGATTGTAATGTGTCACGAGATCGCACGCACCTGCTGTTCGCACCTCCGACAAACTCTGTCGTCGTGCTTGCGTCAGACGAATGATTGAGCTTTCTTTGTTTTCTTGAAATTTTTGTTTATGTTTTGTTTTTTATTTTCAATAAAAACAAAACGATCATTTTCATGCGCCATGATAAAAGAGCCATTTTCAATTGAACGAAAAAAAAAAAAAAAAACGAACGTTACGAACGATAAAAAAATATGGACAATGAATTTTTTACAAAATCGAAATATCGAAAAAAAAAATTGTGAAAATCAGAAAAAAGTTTTTCAACTCACTTTTTTCCCTTTATGAGCTTTTCTATCGCTGCGCACTGTTGCTTCTGCACCGTCATTTTTTCCTTCTGATGCCTCTTCCTCAAAGCGTCGAGGTCCTTTTGCTGCTTGCGCGCCATCTTTTGGTAGCCCTTTTCCTGGCGCAACGAGTCCGCCGTGATCGGCTCGAATTCCATTGTTTCTGCGAGGAAAACAAATTTTTTAATAATTTTTTTAAATATAATTTTTATGTATTATTAAATAATACATTTTTAATAAACAATTAATTTATAAAATATAACGTTGATAAATTATAATCGTACATGTGAGTATAAATAAATAATCATCTTCATCATTTTAATAATTTAATAATTTGTTTAAAAAATTATATATATCTCAGTTGTTTTTGTATAATTAAATAATGAAAAAAACAGAATTTTCGTCATTTTAATAATTGATTAAATCGTTTTACATTTTTAATATTAAAAATGTAAAATGTAATAATATAATTATAAGTAATAAATCGAACAATATAATTTATTGAAATTAATTAAATTCTCAGTTTTGACGATTCAACGATGTTCCAACTAACTTTACCTCTGGCTTTGGCAGCCTCTTGATACCGAGACTGCGAAGAGTCCGGCAGGCCCTTCGCGTCACCGTCCTCGTTCCCGAGACCTCGCATTCTCGCTTGTGACGCCACTTCCGTTTTTCTTGCCGCCCTTGGGGCCGTCAAAGCATCCATAAACTCTGAGGAATAAAAAATAGATATTTATTTCAGAATTATTTTTTTTAATGAAAATCCCATTTTGAACAGGATTATTAAAATAATTTTTAAATAATTTAAAAAATAAAAGCACGATTTTGAAAAGAATTATTAAAAAAAAATCTTTTTTTTTTTAACCACAATATCGAAGAGAACTATAAAAATAATTTTGAAAAAATAAAACAACGATTTTTAAGCGGATTATTTAAAAAAAATATTTTTTTAAATAAAAGTATTATTTCAACGAGGATAATTTAAACAAATATTATTTTATAAAACTACAATATTGAGCATCCATAAACTCTGAGGAATAAAAAATAGATTTTTATTTCAGAATGATTTTTTTAAAATGAAAATCCCATTTTGAACAGGATTATTAAAATAATTTTTAAATAATTTAAAAAATAAAACAACGATTTTTAAGCGGATTATTAAAAAAATATTTTTTTAAATAAAAGTATAATTTTAACGAGGATAATTTAAACAAATATAATTTTATAAAACTACAATTTTGAAGAGGATTAAAAAAAAAAGTATTTTGTTTATGAAACTCGAACCGACCTTGAAAACCATCCGGGACGTAAATCTTGATCTCGATGTTGCAAAAGAGCATCGGCAGGGACATTGGAAAATTGGCCTCTGTGCGTAACGCGATATGGCGATAGCCGGATTGTAGGCCATCAAGGGGCACGATTCTCTGGCCCAGGAGACGACCGTTCGACTCGTCGTAAACGGCGAACCGTAACGCCGCCAAATCCGGCAGTACGACTTTCCTAAACAAAAACGGCTCCTCGTTGTACACCGGATTTAGGCCGTTTGCCTGTACGGTTCGCGTCCGAAATTCCTTCCGTATCGTGTCAGTCGGAAGTCCGTACATTTCGACCTCGACGTAAGTCCCGACCTTCTTGTCCGAGAGAAATTGACCCGCGATCACCTTGAATTATTATTTTATCAATATTTCCGGTCACCGTGAATTTTTGAAAATTATTATCAAAATGAACGAAGCACCGACAATAATAATAATAATAATAATAATAATAATAAAAGTGATAGAATGTAAAAAATAACAATTTTAATAATTTATGTAATAATTATTAACACGTAATAATTTAAATGTTAATAATAAGTTATTCAAATTAAATATATAATACTTAAATATATCATTAAAAAAACATGTCGTTAAAAATTAATTTTACATGTATTATTTGATAAATAATTTATTTATTATTCAAGAATAATGATTAAATTAATTATAGTTAATTTAAAATATATTTTATATTTTCAGGACATTTATTTTTATTACGTTTTATTTAAATTACTGAAAAATAATATATTTATTGTAACAATGGCAATAATAGAAAAAATGAAGAGAAATAAAAAATACGAATAAAAAACAATTGAACAATTAAATATGAATAAATAATAAGAGCTCACTTGAACACTGCACTGAGTCGCAATGACACCATCGACCGGGCTCTCAGCAAAAGGATCGAAGCTCCGATCGGCCCTTCTCATAAAATCAGGCTTAAGCAAATAACCGGAAGAACCATTGTACTCGAACTTTCCCTGATTGAGCTGCATGGGTAGATCGGCAGTTTGGAAATTCAGGGACACCATTTGGCACCCGGCGTTCCAAAAAACCTAAATTCATAGAGGGGTCAATAGTGAAGGTCATCGATTTTTAATAATAATAAAAAAAATATATTTTCACCATAAAAAAAAAGGATTATTGGATTTTCCATGAATCGTGATGGATTTTGAGAGTAGAAGGATGGGGATGGATAATGTTGGTAAATGTATCAGGATGTGATCGACACACCTGTGGCATGTAATTGGAAGAATCTGCTCGCGTTCCCTTCGGGTAGATTCGGCTCATTTGTCGTTTGTTGTAATTGACGAACTCGATGGCCGAAGTCTTGAGATGATTTAGGCCCGATGTTTCGGCGAAGGAAGACATGTTGTGGTGA
Source organism: Ophioninae sp. A BG-2022a (assembly GCA_030523105.1). Taxonomy (NCBI): domain Eukaryota; kingdom Metazoa; phylum Arthropoda; class Insecta; order Hymenoptera; family Ichneumonidae; species Ophioninae sp. A BG-2022a. Next base: position 11,623 of record JAPYZI010004013.1, on the reverse strand, counting down.
CAATTTTTTTCTGCGCCCAAATCGTTCGATGGATGTACGGAAAAATGGTAGTTTGGATAGTCGAATGATGGACCGATGATAACGATGATGATGATAAATTTGTTATGCTCCAGAATACTTTCGAGCAATAATGGGTAAAAATACAAATAAAACAATGGGAAATATAAGATTCATACAATGATAATAATAATAACAGAAAATTAAAAGAATTACATAACAATAAATATTATTATTATTATAATGATGATCGTAAATAATAATAATTGCGAAAATAATAATAGCTGGAGTAAAAATAAAATTAAAATAAAAATGGCAACAAGATGAAAATAAGGATTCGATACAATAGAGGGAGAGAGTGAGATAATGATGATGATGATGCTGATGATGATGAAAAAGTAACTCACGTTCAGCAACGTCGAAGCCCTGAAATTTAATGGGTTGGGCATAATTGACCATCGACGAGAGCCATGGATGAACGTTGGTAGTACTTCCGGTGTACGGTTGAACGACAGCCAAATCTAGGCTGTCCCCGAGTCCTGCTGGTCCAGCTCCACCCTGGGACGAGTGTTTCTGTACCGAAGCCGTGGCAACGTCGACCGAGACCACTTCCTCCTGGAAAACGTCCGAGTCCTGTTGCCAAGCAACGTTTTCTCGATCAATAACATTTTGGTAGGAAAACGACTGATCGGACATCAGCTCGCTTGGACGATCGGGATATTGCGTGTAAAGTTACCACGGACTGTTGTTCGACAACCGCAGCCACGGTCGGAGGTGCGCTAGGGTCTTCTTTGACCTCGTCCTCAATGACGAATTGTCCCTGTTTGAAGAGCTCAAGCTCCCGCTTCTCAACTTCGGCCTTGAGCCTTTTGTTCTTTATGAGGATTTTACGCTTCAGCATACTCGGCGGGGGAAGAGGAACACCCGACTCCAACTGCCAAACAATCCGGCTTAAATCGGAGGAACGAACCGCCGTGGGAATACCTCGAAACTCGAGTAGGAAGGGTGGGAGTAAATAAAGATAGGGGATCAAAGATAAGAGTACGTTTAAGCTTCTTGTTTATCGAACGACGAGGATTCTGGAATTTCTCGCTGGTATACGGGGTATTTCAAAGCTGAGACGGATTACACCTCGCACGAACGATAGATCTTGCGATTTCGAAGAGAAAAGTCCTTTGCCGTTTTTCGATCGGATGCGGGGTTCTCGGGATACGCGAGAATCAGTGTTTGTCAATGAGAAGCGTTGCGATTCCCCCCACTACGCGCGAGCCTATCCGGGGCGCGTGGGCGGGGCGTAGCGTGAGCGCGACTCGGATCTCATTGGCTACGGTCCTTATCCATCGATATCTCAGCAACGCGACATCGCAGAGAAAAATGGCTCAGGACTTTTCGCTTCCAAATCTCACGATCTATTCACTCCGTAAATTTCCAAGCGTAATTTTAACGTCACACCGTACAGAGCTTGTCCAGATCACTTGGGTAACTACATTTCTGGAGTTTCGTTCTCACCGGATATTCCTTGAGTGGCTCGCGAAGCAACAGGTCCCCGAGTATCTCGTCGCAGTACTTGGCGAGTTTGTACTGTTGGCCCTTGCTGCAATGATTCTCGAAGCTCAATATGACCGGGTATTCAGATGTCACGAAAGCTGTATCTCTCACTGCATAAATCACTTCTTTGAAGAGTATGTCCGTACACATCGCCTTTCCGTGGGTTATTATTGGCTCCTCGTCCTCGCCCTTTCCGTCCCAACAATCGAGCTCCACACACCTGTCATTTTTTTTCGTTTGCTTTACTCTTTTATTTGTTTTTCCTTTTATTACCTATTCCTACATTGACGTCCAATCTTACCTACAACCGGCTAGTAAAACTTGTCTGTACATCTCGACGCTACTTTTCCCTCCGAACTGTCGTCCGCTGAGATAAGTATTGTGACTGGAATTGATGTAATAGTGGGCAAGGGGTTGATCCATGTCCATGTAAACGTCGAGTCTGTCGAGAAAAACTGGCGCGTTCTCGTCCGACATCAGGTACCTTATGAAGCCGTCTTTCGTCATTGTTTCTGAAAGGAGACGACCGGATGAACTTCCAACCACGAAAAATGAACCAAACAAATCCAAATCCAAATAAATCCGAACCCAAACAAATCCAAACTCAAACAAATCCAAGCTCAAACAAATCCAAGCTCAAACAAATCGAAACCCAAACAAATCCAAACTCAAACAAATCTAAACCCAAAAAAATCCAACCTCAAAGAAATCCAAACCCAAACAATCGAAAAGTCGGAAGCTCACTTTGATTTCTCGCTGTCTCATTTTTTTCGTAATCGTTTATTATCTCGGAAGCCCTTTTCTCGTCGTACAGAGGATACAGGATTTCATTGAGGGTCGGATCCCGTTGTTTCTCGTTCAGGAACGTTATCAACTGCTCCAGATTTATCGTGTCAGCTTTTCCCTGCGTTCTGGGTGGAGAGGGAGAAAAAAAAATTGTTGATCAAAATTGGAACAAAGCCAGCTGATGAGACGTGTACCTACATTGATTGGAAGAGCTCCTCAATGTCGTTTCTTGGACAGATCTTGTGGTAGAGGGCGTAGAAGGCGTCGAAAGTGAAGTCTTCGGGTTCGATAACGTCGTTCTGAAAGACAAATGGAAAGAAGTGACGAGGCTCGGTTGGAGTTTGGTTTCAAGAGTCTTGACCTTGATCTTACCTTTTCCTTTGGTAGGCCAAGGTCCGCGAGACACTGGTAGACAAGTTTTTCCGTTTTACCGGAAGCGAAAGTCCTCGCGACGACCTTCACCGGGACTTTGCCATTAGGATCGACCAACATCCTCAGCCTCATCCAACTGACCAAACAAAAGAGTTTTATCGATTTTTTTTTTTGGACTTTCTCTTTCTCCACCTGCCTTTTATAATCACCGAATATCAACTCACTGTTTCTTCAGGCAGGTCAGTGGACACACGTTGTTGGCTTTGACGTTGTGGGTTATCTTTCGTATCCCAGCGAGCCACGTCTGTCGATTACAAAAACAACAAAAATTTCTCAAATCCAGTCTCCGTCTTCATCTTATCAAAATTCTAGAAATTACTTGAAAACAGGAAACCAAATAACTATCTAATGCTTTTTGAAAATCCATTTTTAAATTCACGTCAAATTGATCCTACTGGATCATCAATTGACGGTTGATCCTCCAAACATTGAAAGTGGAATACTCGTCACTTCATTTCCGGTATAATCCACTCCTGATGTAGATACGTTCCAAGCTTTTTGCTCAACGTTCTTCCAAGCCATCACGAACCTTGCTGGTTCGGTTGGATTAATCGAGTACGTTTCAATCGCAGCAAACTCTGGCTGGTCTTATCGCTGGCACTCGATTACCAATTAGCCGGAGAGGATGTTCATTAAGGGTGATCGATTGATTGCGGAGGTTGTGCTCTTCGAATGACCTTTCGATCTTTCGTAGTTTTTTTTCTTCTCCATATTAGGGTATTTTCAAGGAAGAGAGAAATGGAAAAAGGGGACGAGCAAACCCAAACAAATCCAAACTAACTCAAACAAATAAAAATCGTCAAAATATTATAAACTATCTCCGAAAATATTAAAACCCCATAACTTATGGAATTAATGGAAAATGCCAGTCTTTCTCGACGGAATATCAATCCTGATGACCAATTGAAGCAATTCATTGCAAAAAGAAACAAAATTTCGTCGTTTTTCGGAATAGTCTTAAAACTGCATGATTACCAGGGAAAGGAAGGAATGACCGGATATCGTCAAGCTCGATCGTTACCGGGATTAGAGCATCGGTTCGAGTCGTAAATTCGCCGGAGACCCAATTGCGTCATCGAAGGCGTTCGATACCATTGGAAACTGTTTACACACCAGTACATACTCATATCACCCCCCCTCTCTCTCTCTCTCTCTCTCTCTTTCTCTTTCTCTCATTTCCGGTCGCGGATTTCACATCGTGAGGAAACTTCATCTCAAACGAAATTTCAAATCGACTGTCGGATCGATTGAGCAACCATCTTGCACACAGCCCTCGTAAATCAGACGTTCAAAACACCCACGCTATACATTAATATCGTTATACATCTCTCGGGACTATAGATCGTTCTGGTTGTAACACACGACTCGGGGGATGGGTGCGAAACGACAAATCATTCGTTCGTTCAACTAAATTTAGAAAACACCTCGAGAAATACGGAAAACGTAAGGGAAAGAAGGAGAAATAATACGAAGGAGAGAATGGGATAGAAAGCGATCAAAAACATGATAACAAAGAGAAACAGAAAGAAAGAGAGAAAATAAAGTGATATAAAAATTCTATCAAAAAGACAGCAGAAATGATAAAATAGAAGAAAAAAGTATCGAGAGAAAATTACAGATGATGATGATGATGGATTTTATTACACCCTGGTAAAAAATGTTCGAATAATTTAAAATTCATAAAAAAAACGTTTTAATTAAATGTATCAATATTTTGATAAAAATATAAAACCAAAATATAAAACAAAAACGTAAATAAAAATGAAGATAAAGTATAACGAGATAACAACTGAATAATAATATAACAAAAATACGGAAAACCGAAATTTTCACTAAAATAACAAAAACGAAGAGCGAAAAAGAAAATAAAAAAATGAATAAATTATTATACAGCACTTGACTAAAAATAGAACAATTTTTTAATCAGAGGGAGACAGAGATAAATAAAAAGCGATAAAGCGCAAACGAAATAATAAAAGAGAAAAGCAGAGAGGAACGAAGCTTAAAAGAACACGAGAATGCACGAGAGAGGATTCTAGAGGGAGAGAGGGAGAAAAAGGGAACAAAAAAAGAAAGTGAACAAATATAAGAATAAGAAAGCGAAGGAGAAAGAGAGAGGAGCATAAAAATAGCGAGAAGAAAAACCTTTGCTCTTTTCTTTCCATCCCTCCCTCCATCCCTCCCTCTGGCCCTCTTTCACCCTTTCTTTTTATCGTCTTTTATCTGTCTATCCATCTCTCTCCCTCTCTCTCTCTCTCTCTCTCTCTCATTCTACCTTCATTTTTTTTTATCTACCTCCCTCCTTTTCCCTCTCCCTCTTTTCCCTCCCTCCCTCCGTTTGGCTTCTTTATCACTGATCAAACCGTCTGTTTTCACTGTCCGGATATTTCGAACAGAAAAGCTCGCTCCATCGACTCGGATCGAGCACTTTTTTTCTCGGACGTATAATCTTCGATGTTTTTTACCCCCACCTATCTATCGTTCATTTACTGACGAGCTTTTAGACCGAATGATTGATGATTTTGCTAGTGATGTTTTGGTAGCCGCTCGTAACGAATCACCCGGACGTACCTTTGCGGTAGCGACGTCCGGACAGACGACGTGCTGATAATTTATGTTGGTGTAGTCGACACCCGAACAGATGGTCAGGCTCTTCTCCTCGAGCTGCTCTCCGTGCTTCCCGATTAATTTGTCGTACAGCTTCGGATCCTGTACGGTGCAAAGCGACGATTATCTCGCGATCAATAATTTCGACGGTACGTTCGTGATTGCTTTTACATATTTTTTGACGTTGTTATTATTTTTTTTTTCTAATTATTTTTGCCATTTTTATTGAATCTTTTTAATTTTTGTTTTTTGGTTAATTATTTTCGCTATTGCAATTGAATTTTTTAAATTTTTGTTTTTTGGTTAATTATTTTCGCTATTGCAATTGAATTATTGTTATTTTTATTTTTTATTCCACCATTTCTGCTATTGCAATTGAATTTTTAATTTTATTATTAATTATCGTAAATTTTTATGTTAATTGTAGCGATATATATGAGTTGATATTTAAAATCAAGAGGAAGGGGAGTATTAAATGTAATTTTGGTATGTTAATCGAATTGCAATTCGATTCAATTAATTTAATCATTTTTTCCATTACATTTTAATTCTCCGATCATAAATATATTTTTTTAAATTATTTTATCGATTATTCGATTTAAATAAGAAGAAGGGAGGAGGGGGTAGTTTCGTACCTTGGGCAATCCACCAGCCCTTATGTCGCTCACTTGACACAGCTCGATGACGTCACCGTCCTAAAAAAAGTGAGAGGAGGTTTAAAAAAAAATAAAACGGGGGGAAGGAACGTTAATTTTTTAACGTGCAATTTTTTACAATTGACAATATTCAATTTTGACAGCTATTTGTTTTGCTTGATTTTTTTTTTAACGTTAATTGACTTTGGTAATGAAAAATGGGAATATCAATGATGGATAAGATTGTTAATTAACGGATTGTTAATTATCGAAGTCACCTTGCCCTCGCTCTGCCAATAAATGAAGAATCCATACTCGTCGACCTTGAACGTGCAATTCAATTCGAGTTCGGTGTTGTCCTTTTCTTCGGTCCATCGATCGAAAACGCTCCCTATCCTTAAGGGCTCCGGCACTTCGATCTGCCAATTGAACTCGAATTTCTTCGTCATTTTCGTCAAGCTGGGAGGCTCTTCCTAGCGACGATTTTTCGATTTCCCTTCTCGGCTGTTCGGACTCGACGATCTTCCAATTGCCGATCGGAGTAAGGGCTCTGATCTTCAGCTGTGATTACAAGGACGTTTGGATAAAACAGCGATCAAAATTGGGGTTGTTTGCACGAGCGAACAAAAAAATTCGTAAGTTTTCGAGTGAAATTCCATTTTTTTTTTATTGGGCCGTCGACGATATTATCAAATTTTTTTTTAACGTATTTGGGTTATCGGAGAACGTCTATGACCTTCGGGAATGACCTTGAACGTTTTTTTTCAGATGCAAAAAAATGGCGATCGGCGTAAAGCGCCCTAAAAAAAAACCAAAACAAAATGAAAAAATGTCAGGGTTCGACAGGCGATCGACGGAGTGGATGGTAAAAATAGACGTACGCTTGGAGGAGACCGCGAGGCGCACGCGAGAATGATCAACGAATAAATGTGTTTTTGTGTGGTCTGTCTATAAAGGAAAGCGAACGACGAGGAGAAATTCGCGCGAAGCGAACACGCGAAGTGATCGGAGCGTAATAGAATTTATCTGTGTGTGTGTGTGTGCGTGAGTGTGTGTGAGCGCGCGCGCGCGATAGGAGCAGCACCTTGACGGATCGCTCGCGAGATGTCGTCGATTTATTCGAGCTATCTGGCCACTGACAATTTCCATCGCGTTAAACCCGCCATCGATTTCAGCGTTGACCTCGATAACAAATTCGGCACTCGAGTCCCACGGGCCGTTCCTGCCTGGCTCGCACGCGCGAACCCTATCGTTTTTTTTTTTAAGCTTCTTCGATATACAGAGAAACTTCACGAATTTATTTGAATTTTATCGATCGGTATCTGGGGCCCAAAAAATTTCCGAAAACGTTTCATTTTTTTCGTTTCTCCCAACCATTTTTTTCGTCTACTGCCGTTTTTTGTTATTTTTCTACCGTTTATTTTCGACCGAAAAATGTAATTTTTTTTTTAAAGCTTGTTTGATATACCGAGAAGCTCCATGAATTTATTTGGATTTTTCCGATGATTATCTGGGGCGTGAAAAATCGCTGAAAACCTCACATTTCCCTTTTCCGTGAAGAGTTTTTTTCTTTCACTAGCGGTTCCGTAATTTCCCCAGGCTTCGCTTTCAGCCGAAAAAATATCATTTTTTTTGTAAAGCTTCTTTCGTATACCGTGAGGCTCCATGAATTTCTTTGAATTTTTCCGACGATTATCTGGGGCGTGAAAAATGGCCGACAACGTCACATTTTTCTTTTCTGTCAAAAATTGATTTCGTTGTTTGTTCGTTTCAGCATTTTTTCAGGCTCTCCTTCCGGCCTGAAAAAAGCGAAATAATTTCTGAACGTTGTCGATATCATGAGGTAAGCGTAGAAAAAAAATGTCCCTAATAGGGTGAACGGGTTGAGGTGAAATGGTTCATATGTGGGAGTGACATATCGCCCTATCATGGAGGATTTCACCTGCTCCGAACACATTGAGCTTCTCTTGAGGGATGTGACGAGGTGGAAGGGTCGATTCCAACTATACTATCATCTCTTGGATACGTCTAATCGGCCGTTAACCTAGGCAATGTTAATGCGCGAACAGCCATGTTTTCTCTACCTCGAAATCCACAAATCCGCTAACAAACGCCTGCCCGATTTAATACACGACGTGTATTCATGCGTGTAAGGAAAATTCGTGTACATGGAAGGGTAAATTTCAAGGGTTGCCTGAAATTGGTTTTGGAGATTATCGACAAAACGAGGCACCCAAATTTCATTAAAAAAATTAACAAAACAACAATTATATCGAAAAATGCACATTCATCAACATTTTTTATGGACGTTAAAAGTCTTGGAAATAATTCATGAAGATTTATAAAATACAAAAAAAGTCATAGAAAAAAGTTGGTATAACATTTTTTCAAAAATCCAAAATACCTTTTTTAAATAAATGGCTGACCACGAATCTTTTATTTGCATTTTGAATTGTACTTTGGATTCGTTTACTCATTACCGTCTACTTTTCAATCCCCATTTTGATTCGTTGAGATCTGATGAATATTCGTTTTTTGGCAAAATTTCAAATTCGGGCCGTCGATTTCTGCGAAAAATTCCTCCCTCCGTTATTGGCCATTTTTCAAGTGCACTTCTCGAAAAAACTGATTGAGATATCGAAGTGAATCCAAAGATATTTTCAAAGTTTATCAAAATCACATTCAAAATTTCTCCTCCGATCGAGATGTCAGCCGAATAGCACTGATCCCGCGGCCATTTCGAATTCCTCGATTTTGGTGATTTTGGAAAATCGCCAGAACCGACGGAAATGATTTTTTTTTTGCTTTTTCCCTTATTTCAGGGGTGTCAAATAAAAAATTGCAAAAAAAACTACAGAAATATAAAATAAATAATTACGTCTCCATTTTCATTTGTTTATTATTATTTTTAATGAAATCCAAAAAAAACGTTTTTTCTCTGATCCAAAAAAATGTGAGTCTTTAGAATCTAACGCGATTTAAGATATTACTGGAAGGACATAAAAAAATGACGTAAATTTTTCAAAATTTGCAGTAAGATAGTTTTTGCTTAAACAATAATGCACAAATAATTTTAGGATTTTTCATTACATAATAAAAGAATAATAAACATATATCATCAACATTTAAGATCAAACGATAAATAAATAAGCAATAATTGAAAACCTCAATATTAGCATTTTCTATTAATTATTAATAATACTAATACAATCCATATTAATTAATAAAATTTTCAAATTTGACTTTAATTATTATTAAAAGTGAAAAATCACCATTTCTAAGAGTGAATTAATAACAAAATGAGATATTTGTAATTCAAAACACGTACGAGAAATCGAGACTCGTAAACCGACGATTTCTCCAAATGGGAGGAACTTTTTGCTCGTCATTCGATCCAGTAATACCTTATTCGTCGTATCGATCGATGATAATCAGCTGACAGTGAGCATCAACAAAGAAGCCACTGGAGGATGTTGCAAAGGAGGGTGTTCGATCAGTGGTCGAAGCTCTTAGGATACCGAGGTAATATTGTATCACGAAGTGACGCAGGGGCTGCTGGCCCTTTCTCTCTCTCTCTCTCTGTCGACTCGTATTACAACGTTTACTCTTGAAACTGTATCGTTCAATGAGGGAAATGGATTGCAAGACGATGAGAGCATCGCTGTACAATCTCGTACTTCGAAATACATATCTCTCTCTCTCTCTTTCTCTTTTATTATTAAATTATTAAGTTAACTGCTGTTATATTATTTTTGTTTTATTAGCGTTTATTTATTTATTTTTTTTTTCATTTTTTTTTCATTTATTAAATTATTATTATTAAGTTATTATTTTATTCTTAATTTTTACATTTTATTTCTATTTTGTAATTCCTAAATAGGCCGGAAGTTTTTTCAAATTTGGGAACAATAAAATTTATCATCATCATCATCTCTCTTTCTTTTTTAAGTTTATTTATAACTTTATTTTAAGTTATGAATTAAGTTAATCTTCAGCCAATGTTAGTGCTAAGGCTGAATATTTTTTAAATATTTTTTCGTTTTTTTGTTATTTCCATTACGTTATTTTTGTTCGCTTATTAATTTTGTTAAATTTTGTGTCTTTGTTTAGTTTATCTTTAATATTAAATTAATATAGTTTATTTAGTTTATCTTTAATATTAAATTAATTTTTGTTTATCTTAAATTGTCCAAAGTTTTTTAATAGGGCATAATAAAAACTATCATCATCGTCACATCTCTCTCTTTCTCTCCCCTCCTTTCTTCCACTCTCTCTTGGCTCCCGTCGTTTACAATGCGTCATCGAACGACGACGACGACGACGACGACGACGAGGAGGAGCAGAAATTGAGCAAACATTTGCCACGGAGCTTCAGTGGACACTTCCTCAGCTCGACAATTCCCTACATTCGAGCCAAGTACTCTTAACCTCTATAGCTAATGCCCTTCACGATTCATCCCCCCCCCCACCCTGGCTTCCCGTTAAATAGTCACGCACTTTGACAAAAAAAAGAATGTCTTTCAAAGAAAATAAATTTTCCTTTAGCTAGTGATAAATTAAAATAGAGGATAATTTAACGAGACGAGGATAAATAATACTCACGCCGTTAAGAACTTCTCTTCCGGGTCGAATGTATCATCTTAAGTTCCAGCTGCACCTGAGAAATACAAAGAAACGATCAGACCGAAGAATTTCATCGGAAAATACTTATCGGTTATATAACTTTGTCATCTCTATTTATTTTTCAATAGCTCTATTATTTTTTTTTACTAAACTCTATTTTATTATTAATTTTTATTAATTCTGCTAATGTAATTTATTTATATTTAAATAACACTTTTTCATCGATCTGATTTTGGAAAATATTTTAATCAAATCTATTAATTATTATATTTATAATTTTGTACAGTTAATTAATTATTTTTTGTTTCAAACAAATGTGCCGTTAAATCAATTAATTTTCCATATATTTTTCAATTTTTTATAGAATTATTTATTTCTGATTGAATTATATTCATTGTTAATTACTTATATTTATTATTACGACATTTACTATTTACCATTTTCACTATTTTTATTTATAATTAAACAAATAATATTTTTTAATGATTTTATAACTGATCTTTTATTTTAATTAATTTTTCAGAAATTCTATAAATACTCAATCAAGTATATCTACTTTTCATTGACTTTATGAATTTCTTTTTTATAAACTACCCTAATATTTCATTATTTATATCTATCAAAATTAAACCTTTAATTCAATAAAAAAAAAAAAAAGTTTCTGTTTCAATTTTGAAATTGAATCTTTTTTAAATTAATCGTCTAGTTTTTTATGACTTCTAAATATTTTTTAGCTGTCAATTTCTCCGAATAAATAGTACAATTTGCGTGATTAATTTTCCGCGTGAATAAATTTAAAAAAAATCATTAAAAAAAATAAAAATAATTCCTTATCAATAATCGAATGTAACGAATTATTTTATTTTATTTAATAGTTTATTCTCTGTTTGTCAAATAACTGTTTTTTTTTTTTTTTTTTTTTTTTTTTTTTTTTTTTTTTTTTTTTTTTTTTTTTTTTTTTTTTTTTTTTTTTTTTTTTTTTTTTTTTTTTTTTT
>JAPYZI010004012.1:0-19115 GCA_030523105.1 Ophioninae sp. A BG-2022a | reverse complement strand
GGTTTGTTTGGGTTTGTTTGGGTTTGTCACTTAGGCTTGCCACTAATTCTTCGTAAATACAAACACCAGTTATGTTTTCCGTAACAATTGAAAATGTTTAATTAAACAAACAAATAATTTGTATATATAATTAATATTTGGCATAATGAAAATCATCAAATTATTACATGAGGAAAACGAAAGATAAAAAATGTTTTTTTCTTCTCTTTTGTGTCTTGAACTTGTTCGACAAGTTCGAAGGATCCACAATTTCGGTGCAAACTTTTCAATAAATCATTTTTTGTGTAAGCATTTAATTTTTATAGTCTTTCGTATGAATACAATGACGACAATGGATCGGCCTGATTCTTTCTTCATATTTTTTTGAATAGTTTAGATATTTCTACTCTTTCTTCATATATATTGGGTAACAATTATAACGTGGTCATGCTTTTTTGAGAGCGCGAAGATTTTGGGACTGAAAAAAATATGATTTTCAATGGTTTTCCAAGCTCTCTGCGATAAAAATATAACAGATTTTTGTATTGAACAATGTATGCCAGAGAAAATCAAGCATTTCAAAAACAAGAAAAATCCATTCCAAGAACATGAGACTGTAGTTAAAAAAAATTCCGAAGCACTCCTGAAAAACTTGAATTGTGCCAGCCAGCATAATGAACAAAAATATTAAACATTCGACTCAAAGTCGATAAATCAGAATAAAAGTAGTGAAACAAAGGATTTAAAGCGGGCGCGATTTTGCTATTGGATTTTTTCATAAAGTATTCGAAGTTTTTCATAAAGTATTAGGATATGTTATTCTGACGTCACAGCTGTGACTTCCGAGTGTCCGGCTGTCACAAGAAGTTTCCTGAGGTTCCCACGGCCCGCGGATAAACCGAGGGATCTGAATTTCTTCCGATCCGAAGCAATTGCAGAAAATATTGTCAATTCCGTTCATCGATTGCCAGAGAAATACATAAATTCTACGACGTTCAATGCTGAAAAAAAAAATGCGTCTGACAAAGCGTGACGTATTATCACGGTGCAATCCATGGAAATGCACGAAGCCTGGTACTCTGCACCCAAACAAACCCAAACAAACCCAAACAAACCCAAACAACCCAAACAAACCCAAACAAACCGTGACGTATTATCACGGTGCAATCCATGGAAATGCACAAAGCCTGGTACTCTGAACCCAAACAAACCCAAACAAAGCGAGGTGAGAAGGATTTCAAAAAATCCTTCCCACCTCGAAACATTTTACGCGATAACTGCCTGGCGAGTAGGTAAAACGAAAGACCGCAGACACGAAAGAGGCTGGAAGAACTTTACGAGTGATGAAAAAAAAAGGGATGAAAAATTCTCGATTCTCGATGTGGATTTACCAACCGAATACATTTTACGTATTCAACATTGACGCTTCAGTAATATGGAGACTGCGCCAACGTTTTTGACATTCAAAATGACCTCTCACCCCTCGATACTAGCGCCACCACGATTTCTGTTTCAATAGTCGAACCATCCCCACCATCCGAATTTCATCAAGTTTCCAGATCTGTATGTAAGACCATCAGACGGATAATCCGAGTGACGAAGGTACAACGGTAGATCAGATAAATGGAACGACGAAGGGGCAATGATAAGGTGGATAACCCAAGTGTTGAAGACATTACGGTAAGACAAATAACTCGATCGATGTAGATATGATGATAGAACTGATAACCCGATTTACGAAGAGTTGACCTCCAACGAAAATTACCTCGGAGGTTATCCCGTTTTATTCGCTATTAGAGGTACCACGATGTCCACACTTTCTGGCACTTCGATTCAACGACGATTACACCCGTACAATATAGAAAAATTCATGTACAGCAAAAAACCATTTACCGAGAAAACATTGATAACACGAGAAATTGTGGAATATTTGTTACTACGTAACGTTGAAACCCGGTACCTTGTCACGAAAACAAAATCTGCGTGTTAAGGGAACGAACGTGCGATCTACTGCTTTCGATTTGTCAAATTAGAGTATTGATAAAACCGTAATAAAAACACAAATTCGCAGCAGGATTTTCAATAATAAATTATCTTTTGTAATCCATTTGCATTTTTATTACTCGTTACACCATATTTAATAATGCTAAAAATGTTAAACATAAATTTTTGGCGCTGCTCGTTTACCTCGTAAGCCATTTTCGTTAATATATAATATTTACAACGCAGTGGTTGGCGAATCGGGAGAAGCTCGAATTCGTAATACGATAATCCCACGTTCGATTTTAGTTTGGAGACTTTTTTTCCTACTCGTTCATCATTTTTATAACGTTCACGTCGAAATTATAAATCATTTGTTTTATTTATTTATTCACGCGCAAAAGGCATAGAGACAGGACATCATTTTTCAATAACGCCTAATATTTTAATCGTAAAATATTAGGAGTTGAAAACTTTCTAGACTCGTAATACTAATTAAACAGTAATACTAATTTTCAGGTATACCTTATAAATTCGAATAAAATCGATTATGACGAATGGGCGTTTTCTAAATGCGATAGGTAATGAAGCGTCATTTTTATTACCCATTAATTAAACAAAAAAAAATAAATAATTAATCGTTTCATCAAAAATTTCGTAACCTTGCTGGAGACACTTACGATATTCCATATATATTCATTCAAGCTTTTAAAAGCGATGAGATAAAAAATCGATACTCCCTTATAATTAAAAAAAAAAATTTATACATTAAAATCCCGAAATTCGGAAAAATTCTAACGCAAACGGAAAGAAAATTGATTGCAATAAAAACTTTGAATAAAATATGACTCGCATCGAATTTAACAATCGCATAGGATGCACAGGCCGCGCCATCTACGGTATCAAAAATTAATTCTATCCGAATGAATCCTAGCTATACGATGACAAGTGGCGCCGATAGTTCACGTTCTTGCCACCGCGTTAACGCCTAGGCGTCTAGAGTTCGGGCAGTCTAGATTCCAATTGGTACACCCTTTCTAGGGAATTAATATTATATAAAATATTCAGAATCTGAGAAGAAATCAAATTTGCCTATGAAATTCCTACGCCGGTCCCGAAAGAGTTAATACTTCGATTTATTTCGTTGATCATCTACGGATTAACGATTTCGTCGAATGTTTTTTTCTCCGCACTTTTAGACATTAAAAACACACACACACACGTACACAAACGCAAAAACAACAACTGCTGACTCAATGTTTGTAGCAATTGATCCTAATAATGACCATCGAAATTCAATAAAAACACCTGAGATCTGTGCAGTTGCTTGTTTGGGTTTGTTTTTGTTTGTTTGGGTTTGTTTTTGTTTGTTTGGGTTAGACATTAAAAAAACACACTCACACACAAACGCAAAAACAACAACTGCTGATTGAATGTTTGTAGCAATTGATCCTATTGACCATCGAAATTCAATAAAAACACCAGAGATCTGTGCAGTTGCTTGTTTGGGTTTGTTTTTGTTTGTTTGGGTTTGTTTCTGTTTGTTTGGGTTTGTTTTTGTTTGTTTGGGTTAGACATTAAAAAAACACACGCACAATGTTTGTAGCAATTGGTCCTAATGACCATCGAAATTCAACAAAAACACCTGAGATTTGTTTGGGTTTGTTTGGGTTAGACATTAAAAAAACACACACATAAACGCAAAAACAACAACTGCCGATTCAATGTTTGTAGCAATTGGTCCTAATGACCATCGAAATTCAATAAAAACACCTGAGATCTGTACAGTTGCTTGTTTGGGTTTGTTTGGGTTTGTCTGTGTTTGTTTATGTTTGTTTGGGTTTGTTTTTGTTTGTTTGGGTTTGTTTATGTTTGTAGCAATTGGTCCTAATGACCATCGAAATTCAACAAAAACACCTGAGATTTGTTTGGGTTTGTTTGGGTTAGACATTAAAAAAACACACACACACACACACAAACGCAAAAACAACAACTGCCGATTCAATGTTTGTAGCAATTGATCCTAATGACCATCGAAATTCAATAAAAACACCTGAGATTTGTTTGGGTTTGTTTGGGTTAGACATTAAAAAAACACACACACATAAACGCAAAAACAACAACTGCCGATTCAATGTTTGTAGCAATTGATCCCAATGACCATCGAACTTCAACAAAAACATTTGAGCTCTTTGCAGTTGCAAAGTTGAACCGTAGAACGAAACATATGGCATAGTCGACGATATCGCGTCACTTTCACACCGAGACGTTGCCGTTCACTTTTCCCGGTAGACTTGAATGTTTTGCACGGTTCGCTAGGATTGCGGGAATACGAGGACGAATCTCTCCAGCACCGTTAATTCCATCGAGAATCTCTTCGAAACTGCTATAACGCAATACATCGTCGAGCATCCGGTGATTTACAAATATTGATTACGACGCGCGTGTGCACCGATGGTGTTCGCGTTCGTGTTTGTCTTCCGCAAGACAGAAAAATGGCTGTGCGCGATTACGCTCGTGATTGCTATCCAATCGCGGTTGAATATTATGAAAAACACGAGGAGAGCGACGGAAACGACGTCGAGGATTTTCCGCTCATTGACCATGGGATTGTCGAGGTGGAGAATTTCCTGTATAAAATTGCTCGTAATAACAGAGCTCCTGCTTCGAGAATTAAACGATCGAGGACAAATTTCACGGTAAGAATTCTTAAATCACGATTATCAAGGTGTACGCGTTAAGAGGTTGTTTCAAATTAGTTGTATCTATTGAACGTCGTCTGGTTGTTTCATCGGTGCTTCTTATCATTTCGTTATACGTTTCGGTTTTTTTTAGGGTAGAAAGTCATCTGTACCGAAATATATAATTTTTTTTTAAACGAGTAGCTCAAAGTTATTATCGAAAGAAATAAACGTGTTTCTGGAAAAATCTGATTTTTTGTTATTTATTTGAAAAATACTAATTTATACATTGGCTTGTAACAAATTAGTTTCATGGACTAAAAATGGGTTCGAAGAAATATTTTGATTTTGATAGACGGATCGGTTTGTGACAGAAATGTGACGAGGCTCTACAAATTATTAACCCTTTGCAGTTGGCATATTTGATTTTATTTCATTTTATTTCAGTTTATTTTATTTTATTTTATTTTATTTTATTTTATTTTATTTTATTTTATTTTATTTTATTTTATTTTATTTAAGTTAATTTCTGAATACGATTCTGAATACGTAGTTTTACGTAATTTAGTAAACGAGGATAATAGGCTCCTGTAGGGACGCTCTTTCGAGTCGATTGTCGTCGGAATCAACATTGTATCGATTCATATTCGTACCTTTCTTGGCAACAGTAATAATAGGCGGGAGGGAGAAAAACGAACGTTGAGCAAACAACAGACGCTGTATCGGACAAGACGTAGTTCGACGCCGGACAACGAACCTTACGTGCACATATATTCAGGATAAAACAACGTGTATTCGAATACTTACTATATGTATTCAATTACGTCTTTTACTTTCTTATTACAACTCCCACTGTGCGTATTTAAATATATCTACACACACACGTGCACGCCTGCATGAAAACGTACAGACATCTGTAATCGATGGAAAATTTTCTGTTGTATAAACTTTTAAAGAGTTACAGAAGTAAAAGTTAATTAATCAATTTTAATTAATCAATTTTTAGAACAGAATCTTTCTGACTGTTTCAGTCACTTTTTATTCCTTTGCGGTTGGCATATTTTATTTTATTTTATTTTATTTTATTTTATTTTATTTTATTTTTGTTAATTTCTCTGAACAATCATATATTGTTATCTCGTAAGTCGACCGGAAATGTTGAATCACAGGGTAATTTTTGAAATTTTTTTTTGATTTTTATTTTATTTTATTTTATTTTATTTATTATTGATTTTATTTTATTTATTATTGATTTTATTATTTATTTTATTTTATTTTATTTTATTTTAGTTAATTTCTCTGAACAATCCTATATTGTTATCTCGTAAGTCGACCGGAAATGTTGAATCCTAAGGTAATATTTTTGAAATGAATTAATCAATTTTGATCGAGATGGCAAAAAAAGGATTTTGAAACTCCGAGTTCTCAGATCTTCTATTAAAAAATGTAGAGTTATCGAGCAATTATAGAAAATAATAAGACATAAACAATTTTACAGTTTTATTATTTCTAACGAGAGTTAACCTCCTCTACCTACGTCAATTTTTACCGAGATATTTGACTTTGAATAAAAACATTTATTTTTGATGATCGATTTCTCAGCAACCAATGATCGTACAGGAAGATGTAGAGTCGTTTTGAAAACTTCAATAAATTTCGTATAAGAACCTTCCATTGACTTTTGGAAACAAAATATTTTCTTCAAACTTAAAGCTATAAAGAACACTCCTCTCCCCAACACAAGCTTTGAAACTACTATTCTCCCAAACGGATGAACCCATCGAGATAGAAATTTTGCGAGTGTAAAAAATTACGGATTTAAAAAATTCGAAATTTTTTACTGACATTTCGAACGGTTGTCATGTTTATTTTCGTTATGTTTATTATGAATGGTTGAATGTTATTTTTTTAATGAGTCCTTCATTTCCTTAAGGGTAACAATCATAATAAACATAATAATAAAAAAACACGTAATAACTATTAAAAATCTGAAATGGAGACAATCGTCAATAATTTAATGAAAAAATGTCTCGTATGGTAACGAAAAACTTAAATTTTTATCCAAATTTGAGAAAATCGTGACTGGCCAATAATTCTATAGCCAATAATTTTGTATATTTTTAAATTGATCCATAGAACCGTTTTCTCGAATGGATTGATCGAAGTTTCAAATAGCAATAAAAAAAAACATGTGTATTAATTTCCAAAATCAATACTGATTCATGTTCGATACGATTCTTTGTTAGCTAGGCTTGGCACAATAGCGCGGGAAAAAGATAAAAGAGAATAGTGCCTGAAATAATGTTGTATTTCTTGGCTATTAATCAGGGCTCGGCGATCGTTTGGCCCCGCTCACCGCGATTGGCCAACCATGTTTTTCCACTGTTGTTCTCGTATGTGACCCATTTTTCATCGCCAGTTACTATCCGCTTAAAAAAGGGTTGTTTGTATTATGGCCCGATATTTTTCCCCGGTGCAATTGGTACGTCGAAAAATATGCCTCACTAAAGACATCTATCGGATAAAGCTCGCAACATTTACTTCACCCAATACTAACTAACCATTGGATTAATAAAATTAGTCCGGATTAAAAAAAAATCAATTTGATCAGGTCAATATAATTAATCAATTTAATGGGATTAATAAAATTAATAAATTTATTCGGATTAATAAAATCAATAATTTTAATCGGATTAATCAAATAAATAAATTTAATCGGATTAATAAAATTAATAGCTTAATAAATTTAATCAGAGTAATAAAATTGATAAAATTAGATTGGACTAATAAAATTCGTAAAAACCCAAACAACCCGAAACCCAAACAAACCCAAATAAACCCAAACCCAAATAAATCCAAATTAGCTCCTTACCGGCACTTACCGACCGAATCAGCAAAGATACGAACCTTAAAGGTTCGAGTCCCAGCTAATTTGTGTCAAAATGATAAAACAGGGTCTTGTATGGCCACTGGCGTCACAAGATGGCTCTTCTACTTATCGATGTCCTCGTCTTCTGCAAAACGTCATTTCATAAATTTATTTATCATTTTCTCCCGAGATATTCCATTTTTGTCTGTACCGAAACATCACTTCGTCTAACACCTTTGGGCAAGTCTGTATATACTTTTGGAAAGGGAAAAATTTCCTATCACCGAAAAACCACGTTTCGATGATTTTTGACCATTTTTGAAAATGCCACTATATATTTTTTCACGACTATTTGGATATACTTTCGTAAATATTCTTACTTGAAAAAAAGCAGGAATGAGTAGGGAGAAACGAAAACACAGAGAGATCTTCTCCAATCGAAAAAATCTCTCCTTCATTGATAAAAATAAGACAAAACCGTTGACATTGATTGATAATCTTTTCCTTGTTTTTTTTCTCTTCTTCGTTTGGTCTGGCGTAACGATCTCCTAGGTTGAACAATCCACGAAAAATATAGCCACTTTTATTTTCTTTCAGTTGTTTGAAATGCATGTCGTTTTCTCTTGCCTGTATGAGAGTTCTTTGGGGTATGGGAAGAGCAGAGGGAATCTCTCGTTAAAAATAATGAGACGAGGGAATATATATAAAAGAGAGCCCAAGAGAGGTGAATAGCCGAGGCGCAAAGCGTATATGAGCGTTCATGATTCAATGCTTTTGCGATTCCTCCGGAGCTCGTCACCGTCGTCGTCATGGTCCTCGTCGCTGCAACGTCTGTGCCCGATTGGCCTCAAACATTCCCATGCATTTCTGATGCTTTCTGCTCATGATGATTTTGGTATAAAGCTCTCTTGGGAGTAACATGCTGAAAGACAGTAACACTCTACAGGGTTGTGTCACGCTTTATCAATATATATATATATATATATATATATATATATATATGACTAGACAAAAGAAGATAGAGCTTAAGAAAGAAGACATTAACCAAACTCATGACGCAAGCGGTGCACACGGTTGATAAATTTAAAGTGAAAGAAATAACGAAAAGAAATTAAAAAAAAAAAAGAAATTGTGGCAATTTCTCTGTTTTACTTTCTCTTTTTTCCGTTCACTTCCCGTCCTTTTGGGTTTCCGTCAAAAATATAAGTCCTGCATTTTTAATCAATTATTTCCTCGAAATTCCTCAATTTATTACTGCAATTCTTAAGTTGGTTATTATTGTTATTATTATTATTATTATTATTATTATTATTATTATTATTATTGGTGTTGCTAATTTCTTTCTCTATTTTGATATCAATAGAGAATGATTGGTAATTCGATATATTATTTCTATCGTGAGGGGTACAAGAAGAGATTATTTTTCATAAATTTGGTTATGAAATGTACTGTAAACCATGAAATTTCGAGTGAGCAAAGATTTTTTTAATACCAGCTTGATTTTTACTTGTTTCTGGAATTTTTGTTCTAGCCGCTATGACATTTTGAAAATGCTGGTATTTCACGTTTTTTGCTCGCTGCGCAATCGCTCGCTGAACTCGTACAGTACAGTAATGCTGTTATCCCATCATTCTGTAGCAAGATTTTTTTATACGGACACCACCAGAGTTAGTGTCAAGTTTTAAGGTTATTAGGTTTTTCTTAAGGGATCAACCCGAAGAAAGGCTATTTTGTTTGGGTCGATGTAACTCCTACCACTTCACCTATCATTTTGAACAATTATTTCCTACTTCTCTTTTGTAACGCGAAGAACAATCATCGAAATTTTGTCCGGCAACGAACATCCGAAAAAAGGACTTTCGTTGATTTTTTCACTGAAAATTGAGTTTGTTTGGGTTTGTTTGGGTTTGGGTTTGTTTGGGTTTGTTTGGGTTTGTTTGGGTTTGTTTGGGTTACCGAAATTTTGTTTGGGTTTGTTTGGGTTTGTTTGGGTTTGTTTGGGTTTGGGTTTGTTTGGGTTTGTTTGGGTTTGTTTGGGTTTGTTTGGGTTATCGAAATTTTGTCCGGCAACGAACATCCGAAAAAAGGTCTTTCGTTGATTTTTTCACTGAAAATTGAGTTTTTTTAAACTTTTTATCGATCGTTTTTTCGCTGAATAAAAATGTTAAGACGAAGGAAAAAAAACGATTGTGTTACTTAAAAAAAGCATGAAATTGACTACTCGTGAAAGATTTGCGTCAATAAATCAAAGAGAACGTAAATGGAAACTAGTTTTCGGCGTGTGGTCCACTAGACCCCGTGTGACCGTTACGTAGCGTTCAGGAGGTGTGACCATTACCGGTTAAGATTGCTGTGAATGCGACAGAAGTTTGATTGGCTCATTTGAATGCAGGTGGCGAATTACGTATTGGATTACCGTTTTAAGATCTTTTTGTGTTGTCTTCTTTAGCCACGTTCAACTCTCATAAACCTTCGTATGACGTGTATAATCGTATATCAGTATCTTCTCTGGCAACAACAATCGTTCAGCCGTTTGGCTGATAACGAACTTGCCTTGTTTCGATGTGCATTTTGCGATCCCATCGCAAAGTGTCCCGTCAAAACTAGGCTAGTTCATTATCGGCTGAACAATTTTGCCAGTTGTGACGGAATAATTTCTGGTTGAATTGTTTGGGGAGGAGAAGCGGAACGCGTCGCATATTCTATTACTTGGAAGGTCGTATTTATTCACGATTGTTACGATGTGACAAAAATACAGCTCACCATGGACGGACTTGAAATTGCATTTCCGAACGAACGTCTGACTTTCTATTATCGAATTATATCATTCGCGTTATTTATCATTGATTTGCGATCGATCCAGTTACCTTATTTACCATCCGCGGTCATAATCGCATTATTTCATTCACGCTAATTGTCGTCCATTTTAAGTTACTTTATCCATGATTTTTTTCGTTCCTTAACCCGGTCCTCTAGTTTCTCGGCTGCTTTTTTTTTTACGGCTTCTTCAATAATTTTTTACGGGCGAACCATCGAAATAATCAATCTTATTGTTTTTGTCTAACCTTTATTAATATTTAAATAAGCTTTACAAATTTTGCGAAGTCAAAATACGTAATAGAAAAAAATCTGAGCCGTTCGCCGTGCGGACTAAGACGCATCTAGCGACCAGCGGATTCTCATTGCTGGAGAATGCGATATGACGAGTACTAGATTATAGTAACTAATTTAATTATCTTTTTGGTTTTTATTTTCTGATGATTTTTTACGAAACGCCAGTGGGTAACGTATACGCAGATTTATTTACGACGCTCCAAGGATCATACAGTATCCTTGTATGTGTTTGATACTTCTAAGTATGCAATTTTAGATCATCAAAATCCTAATACGAAATTTCAAATAGTTGTCTGAAAAAATTGACAGAAATGACCTTTTTTCCAAGCCCTAGGTGTATACCTCCCCTAAATCGGAATTGTCGGTATTTCGAGCAACTTCCATTTATCAATAATTCACTAGCCGAGTTTCGTTTCCTATGAGCAACGAGTTTGCGAATGCTGTTAACAGCTCGAACTCCTTTGTTTTCGAGTTCCAATTGTGGACTAGCTGTAGGGTTCCTACAGATGTTGGTAACAAAAAGCGTTGAAAGTTGACGGAACGACCTCTGGTGGTGCAAGAACGAATCCTTTCGTAGCTGTCGTAACTTTGGACTAAATACCGTGATAAGCAAAATATACATCCGCAAGGGAAAGCCACGACGTTCGAAATGCCGGTTTTTTCAAACTTCGTACAGATTTAGTAACAGCTCATTAGGATAAAATAATGGACGATTAGTGAGACGTATTACTCGGGCAATTACGAAAAAATCATAAAAATAATTTTATACGAGTTAGATTACCTTTGAAGCTCCGTAATTGTTGGATCGAATGCAGCTAAACGATATTTTTGTTTATTTTATATTTTTCTACATTGCTCATATTATTTAATATATATTATAATTCAAAAGAACTTTTTTTTAACGCGTATTATTTGGCTATTTAATGAACGTTCATACGTTTCGTAACTTTCATTATTGCAAGAAATATTATATTTATAACTAGCTTTCGTCTGCAACTTCGACCGAAGGAATCAAGACTCGCAGTTTTTACTGAGTTTTTCTCGAAATGCAGTTTCCAAAACCTATAATTGCTTATAAGATATTGTGGTCATACCAACGGTTCATACGTAGATTGATTACGTACTTCAAATAATGACTGTCTTTTTTAAAGACTTAATCACAAATGTATAGTTTTCAAATTTTTCCCTATAATCGTAGGATAAGACGTTATTACTTGCCTAATTTCATAGTTCTAAATCAACGGAAAAAACCCTGTAAATTTTCATTTCCTCGAATGTTGAAACATACGTTTTTTTGGGACATAAACAGCCGTATCTTATTTTTACGTTAACTCAGAAGTTTGATTTTTCAATAGCTTTAAGGTACTCTAGACCTGAGTATTTCGTTTTAGTTTCAACTGATCTAACTTTGCTAGGATTACCAATTTTTTCCCACCGTGAGAACATTACGTTTCCACTAGGAAGTTGAAGGACTCGACGTTGAAAGAAATTCATGGTGAGAAATTCTGGCCCACGGTTTTCGTAAGAGCGCATTGACGTTCACAGAAGTGGCAGCGAGCAACAATGTACCTTTCGCGCGAACGTTCCGATAGTTGAGCGTTAGGATCACGGTTTTACATACAGGTCTTGAAACTCGTCCAAATTTCTGATAGCGGGGGTGTCGTCTTAAATAATTTGTTTTCTTTTTCGTAGCCGCAACCAATAGGGTGCCACCAGTAACTTGGTAAGACCGAAGAGAGACGGAAACCACGAAAACGGGTGATTTGTTGCTTTCGAACAATTGAATGTTGAATCACTGGTTTCTATCCAGTAATACAACTATTGCGTAGCGTAAACGCTGACAATTTGATCATCGGTATCTGGTGTTCATAGTTCCATTGTATCGGTACGTATTTGATAAATAAAATTTCTCTTGAGATTTTCTCGAAAACGTCTAAGTAGTACACTTTACTACTTGGGCATAACCTGGTACTGACTGACTACTACAAGTGTACAGATTTTGAAAAAAATCCGTGATACGAACGTCATGGCTTCCTCTTGTCAGAAAGAAGTGCCGATTGTAGTTTTGAGAAACTACATTAAACTGGTGTTAAATGCCACCTACAGAAGGTAAATATAATTGACGCTCATGGATGAGGCGTCCGGGTATGGCCCGGGTGGGCACCGAAGTTAATTAGCGCTAGGCGTAGCTGATACTGAGAGTGGTGACCGCTCAGCCGTGCTCTAGGATCGTACTCTGGGTCGTGCTGGTGCATCGACCAGTCAGCGAGAAGGCCGATTTTTCTGAGACCTTGGTTGAGGCTCTGTTCATACGTATGTATATACTTACTGTACATACTTATAGAACGTACAGGGTCGTCGATACCGATACGTGTTTTTCACACATTCTCCGTATCCTTGACAAATGCGGTATAGTGTAGCGTGAGTTAGATGTGGCCGCGACGAGGGTTGGATCGTAGTAGGTATTGGAACAGAGAAGAGATGAAGATTCATGTCTAGATGGATATTTGCAATAGGGAGATATGGAAGTGGTCAGGTAGAGAAAGGCAAAAGCGCTAACAGCTTGTACGATAAGAAAGAAGCTAATCAAAAAAAGTGCATATGAAAAATAACGGACTAATCAAAATGTAGCTGACGTAAATATGTATCCAGGCTGTAGTCCCCAGCGATCAGTTGTTACGGCTGAACAATGTATTGACTGTGATTTTTTTACCGTTAGGAAGAAAAGCCTCGAAGATAATGGCGAAAAACTTTGCACGGCTGTGACATTAATGTTAAGAAAATGATGAATTAGCCCAAGACGAAAAAAGAGTTCTGAGATAAGTCCATAAAAAGTACAGTGTCAGCGTCGGCTTGCGCAATATTCCTATCGGTAGTAAAAGAATAAATGATTCAGCATATGTCTTATCGGTTGCCAAGCCTCCTCGGTACAACCGCATGCGTCAAATCAGGTTTTCGTTGACTACTCGGCAGGATATTCCAAAATAGTAACCTAGGTTCATAAAGATACAATCGGTAGGCGTCAAGTGGGATCTCACGGATTCAGCAGCCTTCGCCGTGGCTTAATACTCTGATCAACGACCACTCGGCTGCTCTGCTCGTAGCAGGCAATTCTATCCAGTTTGCTAATGGTAAGATGCCCATTTGTAATCTAAATTCAAACTGTACAAGCACCGGTTTAGCTATCATGTGCCGCGGGTCCAGACGATTCAAGTACATCAAAAATTGTAGCGATCGCGAAGCATTCGTATCTTCAATACCAAGTCTACCAAGAAAATCCTCTAGAATGTCTATTGTCACGGTTGAATAAACAATCTTGCACAATCTATTGCTATTTCATTTCCCAAATGCGTCTGCTCCTTCAGGTGACAACGAACGAGTTTTCCCAATGTTCCTTCAACAGCCTTAACACTTTGAACTTGAAGCGTTTGCCGTTTGAAGCTTTCGCCGGTCTTTTTTTAGCTCCTGCGATCTTTGGGAATCGTGCAAATGTACCTCCGGCGTAATAATTTCGGGATGGCCCGGTGCCACAATTTCGGAACGGCTTGCTGCACTTGGTCGAGTCTGGACAGTTGAACAAATCGTAACGTAAATTTCGAGAGAACTGCACAACCGTTGGAACAAACTTATATATCGGACAAGCCGGGATTCCCGCCAAAAGCGAGAGGTTAACCGTCATGAATCGAGAGTGTGCTTTGCAACCCAACGAACCGACTGGTCCTACCACCACCTCTCGAGGCCATTGCCGGCGCTTGCGATTTCTCCCCTGTCTCTTTCATGGTCTATTCATCTCTCTCGCTCTCTCCCTTTCGCCCAGTTTCATTCTCTCTCGGGCTCTCCCCCCCGAAGTCTCTCGCTCCCTCTCTTTCTCTCGCAAAGGTCTCTCGCTCTTGCTTCTGTCTGGCAACGGTTTCGCGCACTCACTGCGGTTCTCCAACACGATAGCAACGACGCTTCAGTTCACTGCCGTACGCCGATGGTGCCTCATCGTTTTCAGCAGAATATATCGTGTCCACGTGACCGTACAATTTAACAAGCCGGATCGGACGCGATTTATCAATCGAGCGAATGTTTTTCCTGGACAAATCCACGTTTCAATTGATCAATCGTATTCAGCTGTGATAACAAACGACCATTCGGTAATGAGTGTTGAACAAATTGCATCCTGTTATGCAGAGTCGTCGATCGCTTGAGTCAACATTCGAGACGATTAACGCGTTGCGACGTATAAATCCATCATTCGGAATTTGGCACTGCGGAACATCAAGGAAAGCAAATATGTGTTTCAATTCAGGCGCGATTATGCGCTTTCGTGCGTGACACCTGAAGACTTCCTGTGCGCCGGTCCGTCTTCGAATTCTCTTCTGTTTAATCAACCGAAACGTTTCGTAAAACTTTCTTTTTCCTCGTTGCTAGCTTGCGCACACCGCGCGTTGCGCAATCATTTTTTTTTTCCTGCAAAGGTAGCAACAACCGATGTACTTAATTGACCGCGTTCAAATCCACCGAATTCGCGCGATTCCGTGTAGTGCAGCGAATTACCATAGTACTTGAGCGGTATTTCGCGCCAATTAAATTCACGAATTGGAGCGAGCGGAAACCACGGGCTATACGCGCCTACCTTCACCGTGTTCACTTTTCGCCATGAACCAGTGAAATTTCTGGCATTTTTATTTTGTATTCACGCGCATCGATACATCGGTGTTTGTATCGCTTCGGAAGGGGTGGGCGGGAGGGAGCTTTGCGTGGCTTGTGTGCAGAATTAATCGGTCGTCTCGTCTCGGTGTCAAGAGGTACCAAGAAGGTGCACATCGCTCGGGAACTCCTGTCAACTTCTGAATACTTGGACGACGCAACACGAGGAAATAAATTAACCGCCCGCGTACACACAGGAATCCACTAGCCAACATGACGGAGAGCGGATTGACTATCAGTGTGAGTCTCAACTTCGTCGATCTTTCACTTTTATTTTTTGTGTCGAGCTGACGGTGAAAGCGCAGTCCCCGTTACCGTTCTTCCGTGTAAGCGTTTTTCGTAAATTTTTCGATGTTCACTTGACTGTGCACTCTCCATGTTTTTTTCTTTCTTTTTTTTGCTGGAATTCTGTATCAGCAGTTTCCTATAATCAATTTCGTATGGCTCGCGCATTGTATTTTGTATACAGAGATCTCTTTTTCTTTAACCCGGCACGTGGATACTGGGTCTTTTATGGAACAGTCAAAATATGAAACTGAAATTTCTCTCTTATGTTTTTCATTTTTTTCAATTTTTGTTAAGAACGGTTTTAAACTTTTGAGTATTTGTAGCTGCTGGGCCATGTAGTAGACGCTTCAATAAATAACCCAGAAATTTCTCAAATTTTCTAGAAACCGAGAAAACTATGTGAAATTCGACTGCTCCCTAAAAGACCCAGTATAGAAAACGTACACTCGAAAATATAGTGTACACACGCCGGGTTAATAAAATCTCATTTTTTTAAATCAAATTATTAATCAAATTTAAAAACAAGTAAATGGAGAGATAAGCAATGAATTGCATTGCTTAAAAATCAAAGAAAAAGCTCCCGTTCATATTTCATTTCGACTTTGGTTGCGTACTAAATAAATATTTCGTCTGGGTTTGTTCGGGTCCTCGACTTGAACGTAAATAAATAATTTATTTGGATTTGTTTGGGTTTGTGCAGCTTCTCAGTTTCTTGGTGGATTAATTTCCTGTTTCGGGTTTTTTATGATAGTTTATATTCGGAATTTCCTAGTGAACGAATCGCTTAGTTGAAGTTATTTGAATTCGACTACAATCTTCTCTTCAAGGGAACGAATTTTTCGATTAAACTTTTTCGGAATGTTTCCTATCCTCGATTTCCTAGTAAATGAATTTTGGGTTTGGACTCTCGGTTTCCTAATGTGTTTTGAAGACTCCGTGGTATCCCAAAAGAATATTCAAGCTATAGCTGAATTTGCGAAGAGGCATTATGACGGCTTTTCGTTGTCTTTTTGGAAAATTCATTTTTAGGCATTTTGACTTTTCGACTTTTAGGCTTTTGAAAATTCATTTTTATCCATAATGACTTTTTAAGCATTATGACTTTGAATTTTCTTCGTCTCCGTAGAAAATGAATTTTATTGTCACGCGCGATCGGAAGAAAGATTCATCACCCGGGATCCCTGCTACGATAGCGTATAACAAAAAACCTTATGATGCTTCTAACCTCTCGTCATCCGAATTTTTATAAAATGTGTATAGATCACGGAAGAAAGTTGCGACGAGTGTGCACTTTATATTCTTTAGAGGTGACGAAAGAGCTTGAAAGTACTTGAATGAAAACGAAAGATCCTTTATATTCCTGTATAAGCTATGAAGATGTAACTTCCATGGGCCAGGGACGATTTACTGCCTCTCTGGAGTAACAACGATCGATATTGTACCAAAGAAACGTTGAATGTTGTGCTTGCAATGTAGGCATCCTTGTATATTGTCCGTCGTTGAACCGAAAAATTCTTTCGAACAGGTCCCAATTTTACATAACATAATATTAATAATAAACACTTGGATAATTATCAACATTTTCATTATCATTTAGTTTCTCATTAATTATCATTATCAATCAATCGTATCAATTAAATCATTATCAAACTAAAATCATTATCAACATTATCATTGACATAACATGATAATAATAACATCGGTTATTATCACTTAAAAGAATATCATAAGTGTTTTAAACACAAAATCCAATAAACTTTCTGTTATGATGAAAACATTATTATTCCAATCATCTGCATATTTGCGTTTTACTTAGTGTCTACATGGCACTACATACTTTTTAGCAAACAAAACGATTTTTTTTACAACCCTTGTTTATTATTACGGATCTGAATTTTTCTCGTCGATAGCTCGATATTCTTTCGCACTTGTCGAAGAGAAGAGAAAAATGGATTTCAGCTTATCATTGACAAAATGCCATTGCTAAAACCAATATCGTTCGGACGAAAGAACACATGATTGTTCGATAAATATGAAGGTGTGTCAACAGTAATGGACAATTAATTGCCATGTACCAGGACTGGATTTTCTACTGGCATTTGTATATAATGGATCTACATACGTTCGGCAATCACAAATCTACCGGTTTTGAAAATATTTTTATCGATGTGAATATTGAAATTACGAAGTCGAAATCCTACGGAAAATCGACAAGTAATATTAACGAACTTAAGTTTGTATCGACCAATTATTGAAAAATTAATTAAATTGCTGTTATTGGAAAATTCGGCTGACGTTGATACATGAACAATTTATGTATACGTGAAGAATTCCAATGAGCATCCTCATTTGGAACTATTACGAGCTCTAGTTACAATCCTAATAGGAAATTCATCTCGGTTCGAAACTAGAATCCCTAACTTCAAGAATACAACCCAGTTCATCGATACAGATTTCAGGAATAAATTTCAAAATCACCTCTCGAGGATTTCTACATTTTTTTACATTAGATTTTTTTATTCGAACAGCTGTATCGGATTTGAAAATTTGAGTGGACATTTTTCGGCCATCTATGATCATCTATTTTATTTCTTTTTTACCACTATACTAAAATTCAATCAAATCACTTGCCAATGGCTTCCAAAAATAACAGGAATGTGTTCGTTTCCGGTGATTCACAAGATTTTCTGTTTTTACGCGTAAGTGCTGCCAATAATTCAAAAGTTTGCCACCGCATCGTCGCTATGCGCAGAAAGTGGAGACCTACTGAAATCCCATGCGGATATCCCTTTTAGGGTATCCATATTATATTCTGGCCGGAACCTGATCAGAAATTGGGTGTCGCATCGCGGCAATGTATACAGAATCGAAACAGTCCGGATTCCGAAGCGGAAACCCCTTTTAGCAAATCCATATTGTACCGTGACCGGAATCGAGCGAACAACTAGGTGTCGGTAAAATGCTGGCGATGAAAATCTCGGTGAGCAAGATTTATTCCAAATTCTGAATTTTTCCGATTTTTAAAAACAAAATGATTACTTAATGCAAAAATTTATGGAGCTGATGATTCTCGAACAAAATATAAACAACGATTTTTTTTCGCCGTAAGTTGCATTACTTGACGTTTGGGTTTGTTTGGGTTTAAGTATTTAATTTGTTTGTTTGGGTTTAAGTACTTAATCCCCGAAATTTAAGTACTTTGAAACCCAATTTTTGTCAATTTTTTTTATAATCAATAATTTAATAATAGTTATTAACTATCAAACTTAATACCTCCTTTGTTCAATAACCAGACACGATATTGTTTATTATTTATTTAAAAGTCAAATTACCTCAATACTTTAATAGGTAGTCTCTTTAGTGCGTATAAGCCCGACATTCATGCGTAATAACTTCAGTGGGTACCCGGCTGCCTGGTTATTGAACGAAGGAGGTTTCAAGTTTGATAGTTAATAATTATTATTAAATAATTTATTATAAATAAATTTGACAAAAATTGGGTTTCAAAC
>JAPYZI010004011.1:0-15299 GCA_030523105.1 Ophioninae sp. A BG-2022a | reverse complement strand
GTATTTTGCCCAAAAATCGAAAAAAATTTTTGATTTTTAATATTTTTTTAATAGGTCCTTTACGATGTAATTTGATCCCCTGAACACGAATATACCATTAATTTCCCCTAAAACTTAAAATTTCCATGAAAAAATCATAAAAAATGTCTAATAACACGTTTTTCTTCGCTATCTGCCGTGCTTTCGGCGAAAATTCGATGATATTCGTAATCAGCTGATAATTTCCAATTGGATATTCGGACATTCTCGCCGATGAGAGAAAGCGAGAGCGAAAATAAAAAGCGCCGTCAGCGCCGCAACTCGAGAACTACGAATGGGGGCAGCCCCCAGCAGAATTGGCACATATAATCGTGAAAAACTGTCCTTCTATGCACGTCTGACTTCGCGTCGAAACATGCACGCGCACAAACAAAACCGGCGCACGCGCGGTAAACGCCAGTTTCGTTGAGACAGCGGCTATGGTGACGCCGAGTGCCGAGCGATGAAAATGGTGCGATGAAATCGTGCGACTCCATGAATAAAAGCGAATCAGATGCAATACCACGTGACATATGAGCACGAAAGAAATAGGTTAAATCGTTCAATTAAGATTTGGTAAAGATGTAACATGTCTTTAACATAGAATTGTTAATTTCGAATAAATTAATTGGATTCAAATGACAAATCCGTATTATCGATCACCCTGTATTTATCTACACAACCGAAGCCTCTGCATTTTCAGAAGTCGATAAAAAAATGATTTTTTTCCAGTACGATTATTTCGAAAGCTGGTCGGCGATCAATTAATCGAAAAGTATCTCGAACGACAAACATTATGGATATTACTCATAATTTAAAATGCGGATTATTATCGCGACTCCCCAAGGGATAAGAGCTAAAGAACAGGATACAATGAATTCATGAATCAGAATTTAAAAACTCGGAGAATTTAATCGCTGTCGCGATTGAAACGTCGTTATCTATCGAGGATAAAAATAGAATTATGTAATTGCTAGATTGATCGGGTGAGCGAGTCACGGGAATTTTTTTTAATTCCGGGGAGATTCAATCCGAGCCGGAACGTGTAGGTGTAACGAGCGTATAAGGAGTTACAGCGAAGCTGGATGAATCGTGATTCCGGATAAATAAATTCCGTCAGTGTCCCGCGCGGTTTAAAGATGGAAGGTTCGTTCGTTGGGTTTTTGGCCAGCGCCGCGTTGATAATAATCGGTGGATTTTACATTTACGCGAAATACAAATTATCGTATTGGAGCCGAAAAGGCGTAAAGTCACCGAAGCCACATATAATCTTCGGTAACATCAGAGAGTTAGTAATGTCCGAAAAATCAGCTGGAGACGTTTTACGGGACATTTATTACAGCGTCGATCCCGATGAACCTTTCGTCGGTTGCTACTTATTTCACAAAGCCGTTATCATCATCCGAAATCCCGAACTCATCAAGCAAATTATGATAAAGGATTACGACGTTTTTCCGAATCGCGGGTTTGGGGGTGATACCGAAGCTGATCCTTTGGGTTACGTAAATTTGCTGAGCATTCGACAACCCCGGTGGAAGTATCTGCGCGCGAAACTGACGCCCTGCTTGACCGGACAGAAACTTCGGAATATTCTGCCCTATATCGTTGAAAGCACCGAAAATCTTTTACGGCGTATCGAATCGGAAAAGCCTGCTCGGGATGGCACTAAATCCTTCGAACTCAAAAGCATCGCCGGCAGATATTGCACCGATGTATTCGCCGCAACCGCTTTTGGCATCACGACCAATTCCTTCGACGAAAACAACACCGAGTTTTGGGAAGCGGGTAAGTACCTGAAATCACACATTTCACATTGTAGAAAATCGTTTTGAATGAATAATCAATTTTCAATTTTGGAATCAGTAGGGTTGATTTAAAAAATGTTAAAAATATTTATTAATAATTAATAAAGGGATTAAAATAATTATTAATATGTATTTATAATTTATAAATAGTTATTTTATATTTTTTTTAGAAAATGAAGATAAGAATTTATAAATTTCGTATACAAAATTAATGAATTTTGAATGTTATACATGTTTATCAACATTTTATAAAAAATCATCATGAGTACATAATAAATATTTTATAAAAATAATATTTATGTTAAATTGTTGAATTTTATGAATTAACAATAGCAATCTTTAATTACTAAATATGTTAAATCAACGATGATAATTTTGTACCGATAAATTTGTTACATTTTTCGTTAAAATAATTTTTTTGTTCAAGAATTTGATTGAAAATAAGATCAATAGGAGTGAATTGACGAACAGTGAAGAAATTGGATGAAACTGAAGATTCATAGACTGAACAGAAAATTGGAAAAATTGTATTGCGTAAAAAAAATATGTAAATGGTATTTTCGATAACTGAATATTGCGCTTATCACACGAATCGTTCCGAATGTTTTTCCGCCGGACAGATGATCGACTGTTCAAGGTAGAAGACTGTGCCTGCTCGTGAATGTCAATAGTCGTTTCTTAAGCAATTTGATGGTCTTACATATTACGAAAAAATGATTCGCTCGGGGCGATCGAAGACAGGATTTTATTAAAATATTTCGTAAAAACACGAGTGACAGTAATTTTACATAATTTGTTGTTGTTTGTTTACTTAATTGTTATTTAATTTATGACAAATTCTGAAAATGGATTTTATAAAAAAAAACATTTATTTGAGAATATCAACGAGCGAACACAAGTCTTACGACGAAAAAGTCGAGACGTTATTTTGAATCTTTAATTTTATGTGCAACAGAAAAAAAGTATGGCCTAGAATAAATGACCCCAGCGATGAATTTTGAAATGAAAAACGTCCTCGTTCTCATATTCTTGGGTGTACGAGGCGTGCACGTATAAAATAAAATTATCTACTTGCGATACGATATCCGGCAAGCTTATCTCCAATCTTCCATGACGTATGTAATCCTGAAAAACAAAGATAAAAATCTCTGTAAATACGAATCGCATTTACTTTCGAATCGGATAATTGAGATTTAGTAGTCGTAGTTGCGGTTTGATTTAATAACGCTTATAATGCCAAGCTTATAATGTTTTCGAAGTCACACGTGCAATTTTAGAAATTAACACTTGACACGAAACAAAGATATTTTTATAAAATAAATTTCATATATAAATTTCGAGTTTTACAAATTTTTATCAACTCTTTACGAAAAATGATTATGAATATATAATAAATATTTTATAAACAATATTTATGAAAGAATGATAAAAATACATTTTAAAAATTATTTATTGAATTATTTATTTTTTGATTATTTATTCAAATAATAAATATTCAACCCAGTTATAGATGTGTTGAATATTCATTGTTTGGGTTTGTTTGGATTTTTATTTCTAGCGTAGGAGGATTATTAATTATCTCGTGTATTTCGTTTCAGGCCAAAGAGTGTTAGCAGGCTGGAAACGCGGTATGATCCTTCGTATATACTTTTTCTTCCCTGAACTCATACGTTTGGTATCCCTCGTGTCGAAGGGTCCGGCAAAATTCTTCCGCGCCATATTTTGGGATTCGTACAAAACGCGGGAGCGAGTCGGTAACAAACGTGGAGATTTGATGGATGCCCTGATGACTTTGAAGGAGACCGAGAAAAATAAAGATTTTGGTATACGTCGCTTGTTTCGATGAATAAAAGTGGATGGAACGTTTGAAAAATTCGGATAAACGATAATAATCGTACGGTATTAAATTTCGTAGCGTTCGAAGGTGACAACTTGGTAGCTCAGGCAGTGTCGTTTTTCGTTGCCGGATACGAGGCAACATCCACAGCGATCGCGTTCGCTCTCTTCGATCTCTCGAAACATCCGGAATACGAGGCACGCGTTTACGACGAGATTTCCCGGATTTGGCGTGATGGAGAATTGACGATGGATATGTTGAACGAAATGACGTTTCTAGAGAAATGCATAAACGAGTCCCTTCGATTGCATCCTCCTTTGCCCATGAACGACCGAATTTCCGTGCGAGACTATAAAGTAAAAAATGATACTTTTCACATCACAGAAATATGCACTAAATTACGTGACTGCTCACGTTTTACAGTCTTTTCACGTTAGATTTAAAAAATCTTCATTTTAGATACCTATTTGTATGGAAAATTAATTTTCGCGGAATAATTATGTTTATTGGAGTTTTATATTGAAAATTATGTAAAAAACTATTTCTAATTAAATGTAGTTGAGGGAGAATGTTAGATTTTGAAAAATTTAATTTTCTATTTGTAATTTTTTTGGATAATCAATTTTTGTTTAACGATTATGCTTATTGGAGTTTCATATTGAAAATTATGTAAAAAAGTTATTTTAAATTAGTTGTAGATGAGGGGGAAAATTAATGTTTGTTTAAAATTGATGTTTATTAACGTTTTTATAGGCTCATATATTTTTTAGGCTCTGTCCAAACTACAGATCCCATTCGTACTTCCATAAAGGATTCAAGTTTTCAGTCTCCGTATTCGAGAGATTATTCGTCGCAAGATTCCAGAAGAAATATTTTTCCAAGATTCCAGGCACTGACGTCACTTTGGAAAAGGGTACGACGGTGTACATAGCGATAGCAGGCACCAATACGGATCCGCGATTGTTCAAGAATCCGGACGTTTTCGATCCGATGCGAAAGGACGTCGACGAGCTTGGATTTCCAGCCGCTCATATGTCTTTCGGTATCGGTCCTAGGTCGTGCGTAGGTGTGTTATCGCGATAATCCTAATCTATCCGGCGATCAATAATTCTTCTTCTGACCGACAAACATGTTGACAGGTCAAAGATTCGGGCTGATCATAACGAAAGTCGGTCTGGTGATGATTCTGAAAAACTACACGCTGGTCAATGACACAACGAGTGACCGGAAATTAAGTCCGGAAACGATTTTCACAGCTGTGGTCGATGGAATTCCTTTGCGAGTGCGAAAGAGAATGTAAGAATCGTTTTACGACTGCTTTATTCTCTTAATCGCGTGAAAGACGATTACGAATCGATAATTATCGTTTCGGCTGCAAAAGACATTTGTAAAGTTATTATTCGCCAGTCCAACTAGCTACCACGTTTATATATCAAATACAGCGTTAAAGCGTCGATTTAAAATTCGAAAAAAAAAAGAGAACGTACCGAGTTCAGCTTTAACATTTCTTTTTGTTTATCTTCCCGTGCAAATTGTTGGGCTCGTTCGATCATCGAACATTTCGTATATATCGTCAAAATATACATGGTGTAGCAGAAATAGTGGTCGACTGTTGAGGATTCGATATACCAGATAGTTAACTATAACAGATTATTATTTCAACTATTTTTATTCAGGGTTTCAAAAAAAAAAAAAAAAAAAAAAAAATCGTGAAAAATCGTGAAAAATTGTTTTTTTTTATGGATTGTATTTTTATTTCAGCCATGCCCGTTTTGCACGACTGCTCTATTATTTAGCAGCATAGAACAGAAATGAAAATGAGAAATTATGGTTACTGTTGAAAATACAGCCATATTTGTAACGAAAAATTATTCGTCAAAAAATTCAAAATATCTTTTGATAAAAATGATTAAAATAATAATATGTTATAGTTAACTGTCTGGTAAATTGTTAATTATAATTGAATCCTTAAGGGTGGACCACTATTTACGACACACCCTGTATATGTACATATTCGGATATAATATACATGTAGATATATATTTAAATATACTATAACACAATATTACAAAACAACAAGCGCTTTCAGTTGCGTTTTAGTCAATTGACTTGATTCTTGTACAACGTCATTCGATCAACATAATTGAACTCCCCTCGAATAGCAATATTTTACGGCCTACTTACACCTACGATTATGTTTCTCTCTTCTTTTTACCCTCTTCGATTGAATTTCCCTCCTGTACGAATTTTTCGTACCGAGAATGTATTTTTCTCTAGCTAACGTTCCTTCGATCACGAAGGAAGGTACAAAATGAATTTAGTTCTAGTTTAGTTCGCGTGCGCTATCGATTGAGCCTGTTGTGCGTCCACGTCTTCCATCTCCTTTTCCTCTTTCGGGATTATCCCGGAATGAGGTAGTTCAGCTTTCGTAGCGAGCTCGAGTGCGTGCAGCCAACTGTAAATACATCATTAAATTTATATCAGTAATACTATTATCGCAAGCTCGATACGTACATTTTTTCAAATTTTGATTTTTTTTTTTTATTAGTTGGTTAAAGGGAATATCTGGGATTTCAGCAAAAAATAAGAAGACACAAAAAAAATGGTGGTCGATGAATATTTATAATGATTGAAAATGTCTCGAAACGAATTTTGAATATTGCACTATGGAGGGGTTAGAGTTTGGTGCGTATTGTATAAAAATCGTTCTTTTCCCTTCCGGTAATTCAGATTGAAGAGAAACCTAATACAGAACTTTGTTTATTTTATGTACTGATAAATATTGAATTATATTTTATTATAAATGTAATAATTTAGATTTAATTTTGTAAATGTAATAAATATGTTTAATAAATGAATAAAATAAATTATATGATACATATAATATAATTAAATGATAAATTAAGCAATAAAAAATAAAGTAAAAATTCCGTCTCTATGTTTGACGGAATAAGACGATTGAAAAATGGTCTTGTTTCTTAAAAATCATAATTTCATTGAAAAATGAAATTATCCTAGAGTATCGACTCTTCAGTGATGTAGAAAAGGATGACAAATAACTGATTTAATACTCTCAAATGGATATTGAATGAAAAAAATATTCTTGCAACAAAAAAAGTCCCGTTCATCGTCCGTTTCCATTGTAAAATCAAAATTGTACGAACATGTCCGATTCCTCTTGAGAATGCGCCTGTAGATAGTAATATTTTCTGGAATGATGAATTTTGAAGGTTCTCTTGCGATCTCGTATATTGAGTGGATCGTCATCCGGCAATTTAGCACCTTGGGTGAGGGTGAAACCTGGCATCGGAGTAGCGGTAAGGGCGAGCCTGTCGGTATCCGATTTAAAGGTGTAGAGTACAAAATCAGGATGAAGAGCGAACCACCTTCGCGTCCATGGTTTGCTCGCTTGAGTTTTGAGATACAGGAAGCCGGAGAGTACGCAAGGATCGCTGGCGGATACTTGAAGCAAACTTGGCACAGGACCGGATGGGGAAGTCGGTGATTTTGCGAGAGGTTGCGTCAACGCCGCGTGACAAAGCCTGCATACTCTCATATTCTTGTTGTCCTCGAAGAGCAACTTTTGATTCGAACATTTGCTGCAAACGACCTGGAATTAATGATCAAGTATTGACGTCCGGAAATTTATCGATTGGGGGGTCGTTTGTTCCTGCTTCGTCAATTTGGGATAAGAATATCGGAATAACTGGAACGATATTTCATCATTGAACAATTGCTACGATCTGATATGATTGTTGAATAATTGAATATGGTCTTTGAACAATTGGAGGCGAAAGTCGGATCCTGGAATCAATTGTACGAAATTACAATTGGAAAATAGATTGCACTTCCGGCGTATCGGTAAATCCTAAAACTTACAATTCCGCAAGCTCGACAGTTGTGTTTCCTTTTCATAACCGAGAACATCGCTTCGCACACCATACATCGAGTGACATCGTCCGCCTTCACCAAAGCAGTTTCGTTATTTCCAGTTTTCAGGCTCGCTTTTCTCCTCATTATCTCTTGCATCGTCTGGAACAAAGCTTCCAGCCAAGCCGCCTTTTCCACCGTTCCGTGGGTGTACAACTCGACGCTCTTGTTCGCGTCTCTTATGTAAAACGTATTTGCCGTCTCGAGATTGTCGCCCTCGATCAACTCCATGTTCTCGATCAGAAATTTGGCTCGTAACCGATACAACGGTCCTGGTATCAGTCTCATGGAACACAACAGTAGCATATCGCTAAACTGAAAACAAACATTTTTAAAAACATATCGAAAAGTCCGTTTTGCATTTATCGTTAATTTATCGTGACGAAGATCATTTCGTTTCTCACCAAAAATAAGTATCTCTCTTGATGATCTCCGCTACGCGCTGATATTTTGACTATTCTTCCTTCCTTTATTAGCTCGCGAGTCGCGCTGACTAGGTCTGTCGCGTCGTAAATACTTTCTTGTATCTCCAATAATTTCTTAAACTTATCAATCTTCTTCATTGCCTCGTTCGTATGGTTCGCCGCTGTCGAAACGAGCTCCAACGCTTCTGTAAAGGAATTTGTTAATTTGGTCCATGGCATTCTAATTATAAAGTAAAATTATAATTTAATATTGTTGCAATGACGTTGTTGAGTTTCGATATTCCAATATTGTGCAATTCCAATGTTACAATCGTAACATTCGAATAATCTTTTTATGTTCCAGATTATTGAATCGTTTAAAATTCAAAATAGAGTCTGTCAAATGAAAATCTCAAATTTGAGAGTAGAAATGATTTTTCATTTCTGAGGTAGATATGAATCGAAGAAGTTGACGAGGAAAGTGGCTCGGAAAAATGAACGTTATTCCGCGGACGTAGGATTCCACTTCAACTTTGGCGGGAGATTTTTTTTGCCATAAATTAGTTCAATTTATTATGATTAGTAATGTTTAGGCGGCGTAAGCTGACATTTTTAATTATTTTCATAATTTAAGAGGTTTTGAAGTTTGAATGTAATAAAATAGGGCATTTTCTTATACTTCGACGCCTAAACTGAAGATGAGGAGTTGGGTGATTTATTAAATGAGCCTTCTCGAATATATCTCAACAAACCCAAACACCCTCATAATTTATGGAAATAATGAAGGTTGTTTGGGTTTGTTCGAGCGGCCCAGAAATGGGTCGCACTCGAACTGATTTTCTCGCCGTATTGAAAGGGTTAAATTTCACGAAATCGGAACTCACTTCTCGTGTCCTCGTAATCGGGATTGTCTTCTTTGAGATTTCTCAGGTAATCCTTGAGTAAAAGCTCGTATCTCGGTAATCTCTGTATTGGGCTGAGCATGTGATGCGACAACGATAGTTTGGCGCATTCCTCGAGTTTCTGTATGTCGTTTATAATTGCGGCGAATCTCGTTACTTTGTGCTGTAGCGTGTGAATGAGATTCATCGCGTAATCAAAATTCTTGACGTATTCGGTGTACATTTTGAGGAAGGGAGCGAAGTTCTTCATGATATCGCCGATACGAGGATTCGTGTCCCAACACTTCATACGTTCCTCGAGTTGTGGCAACAGGAAGTCATTGTGAAATTTGTATATCGATTTGATATTGGAGAACATGTGTTGTACGGTTTCAGGTGGAAACATCGGATGGGCTCGATTCTCCTGATCGACGCGAAACTGAAACACCTGATCGATCAGGTGCAATATATTTACATATTTCTTCTCGGTAGCGAGCAATTCCTCGGCGACTCGCTGGCCCCGTTTTCTACGATTTATCACCGACGATGATTCACTCTGGCTCGTTCTTTTCGAATCCCTCGCTCTGTCCTCGTCCCTCCTATCCGTCGTTAAAACCGACTCGGTTTCCGAAGAACGCGTCTCCTCCGACTCGTCTTCGCTTTCGGATTCGCTCACCGCGTACGAATCCGATGTATACTGATTGGAAGTTCTCTTCGTTGCTGTGTATCTGTAAAAACAATGATAATTATCGCACTATTCTAAATAAAAACAAAAATGATTTTTCAAGCAATCATTATTAATGAAATTATGTGGGTAAGCGGTCGAAGCGAATCGAGACATTTTCGTATACGCGTCATTCGATTTTTTTCCAATTTCGATTCCAGTAGCCTTTACTCCATTATCAATGACACCGTTTTCCGTGTCACGCCCTTATCGCGCCCGTCGTTAATACGGCACTTTTTATAGTTCGTGTCACTCTATCGCTTTGCCAGATATCAAACGTCGAATGTGAATTTTAATCTTTTGAACGGCATATCTGATCTAATCTGATATAAAACAAAAATCGTGAAGAATTTTTGTATCGGTAAACTATCATTTCCGTATCCAACTCTAAGGAAATTAAATAGACTTTCCCAATCCCCCACATTTTTCTAGATCAAATTTCCCAAAAACCCAAAATAAACCCAAATAATTTATGAACGAACCAAATATGGACATTTAATCTTTCCTTTCGAGAAAAAAGCTAAGCGTATCCCACCACCCTTTTTCATTGAAAATATACATTTTTTCCTGCATCGTTGTCTAAGAACGACGTTGAAGTTTGCATCGTTGGAAAGCAACAAAATTGAATGAACGCACCTACTACTCCTATACTCCATAATGCTGTGAGACATTTGTACGATGGATGTAGCAGTATCCTCGAATCTTTCGCCACTGTTGGTGCATTCGGCAGGACTCGAAGCAGACATGACGAAAGATTGAAATCTTGGAAAACCTGCGTAGCTTGCGATTCTGTGAAAGGAATGACTGCTGTACTGTTCTTCCGATCCGACGACAGAATCGGAATCCTGGGAGTTAGCATCTTCGCTGGTCGCGCTTCTTCTCTCCAGCGATTGGAAGTCTCCGGAGCTCCTAGACTTTGCAGCTGTGCCTCCGTCGTTGGTCGGGCCATCGTCGTTCTCCGATGTGTCTTCTAGATCTGTGTAGAACGTACTCGTCGCTACTGTTCTAGAACCGAACATCTTGAAGGTGTCTGGCTTGTTGAAACCTTCGAAAGGTTCTGGCAAAAGACGGGCCATCCAGGATGGAACGTCCCTCAACTGACTGCGCTGCATTCTGTGGGAATCGCCAATTTTGAAAATTATTATAAAAATTATGATTATAATTATATATTATAATTGTAAGAATTCTAATTTTTGAAAATTATTTTAAGAACAAATCTCTGGTCTCCGTTGAATTCTACATTTTTTTTTGTGGGATAAAAATTTAAAATCTATTTTTGAAAAAAGCTTCGCATCAAACTATCTTGTCGAAGGTGGATGAAAAATGATGGAACGTGCATTTACCATGATAAATGACCTAGAACAGGTCAATTGCTAAAAAATTAGACTGCGACAGATTATAAAAGATTATAGA
The DNA here is from genome assembly GCA_030523105.1 of Ophioninae sp. A BG-2022a. NCBI lineage: Eukaryota > Metazoa > Arthropoda > Insecta > Hymenoptera > Ichneumonidae > Ophioninae sp. A BG-2022a. The sequence goes on along the minus strand of JAPYZI010004011.1, from coordinate 4,287 downwards.
ATAATCAACGTACACAATAAATATTTTAAAAAATAAAAGTGTAACGGAACTTATTTTCATATCATTCGACGATTGCCTTGAACATTCCACCATGTTTTTCTTCAGTCAAAGTCTCTAACTTTCAATCCTAAAAAATGTGGTAGAGGACATCGCACCAGTGGCACGAACAAACCCAAACATTAGTTGTTCGTCCATGCGGGTTCGGTAAGAGCAAACATACGAAATGACCAATTTGATCGAGACATAGCGCTCCGACTAAAAACTTTGAATAAAGGCAAAAGATCGTAAATCACGATCAGTTTATCGATACGATCGTAGGCTGTCCAGAATTGATCGGCATTTCTATCAAAAGTAAAAACATAACTTCTGCCATTAGTGTACATCAGCTTTTGTACTAATACGTACTGTGGATCGTCATGGTTTAACAGTCACGGTATGACGCGATGAGTTTATCAACGAACGAATCTGACGTGAATGAAACATTTCTCATTATCATCGCGCGAAGCGAATAAAAAATAAAAAACATAATAAACTTGGGAGAACGCTGAAAGCCGCGTGGGCGTTGGTATCCTGGCGTAAACGCGAAACACGTCAAAACACTCGATAGATGGAAAAAACAATAAAACAATAAAAGATATCACGAGCGTTCGCTCGAAGCATTGAAATTACCTTTTCCGGCAATATCCCTCGAATACTCGATCAGCAACGTTCTCACTATTATTTTAGCTGGCATAATTGTTCCGTTGAAATTTCAGTAGCTCGTCTCCGTTAGCGCGTACAACAGAATGTATCTTCAATAAAAACTGGACCGTGCGACACAATTCGAGGGAAGGCCATGTAAACTCCGATGACGCGGGCTAACCTTCTATTTTTCTTCAATCCGCGTATCGGCTTTTTTCGACTTGACAGTTGCGTCGGAGAGCGAGAAAGAAAAAAAAACGCGTCCGCGGGTACACACACACGCGCGCGAAACGAGTATGGGTTGATGGCAGCGAGAAAAAAAGTCGTTCGTCGAACGAACGGTGGTAGACGCATGGAAAACAAGCCGAATCTTCGGACTGTGTCCGAGGCGGAACCTTCAACGTTTCGTATGTACGCACCGTGAAAAACTCATTTTCAACGACTGGAAGCACATGTTTAGGCGTCACTGAAGAGCGATTCCCTTTGGAAGCGAGCGCCCCGCCGCGACCATTCCAGTGCCGACCGTGTTGTCCATTTCGTTTTCCGCGAAAAAAAAGGTCGCGAGGAAGAAGGTGGTGGAAGTTGCAACTTCCACGATGTCTTCTTTATGAAAGACATACGTGATTGAAATTAGCGCTCTTTTGTCTATCGATGATTAACGATGTGGCGCGAATTGTCGAACAGTTTTGACAACGGTACTTCCATATACGTACGGCCCTGAAATCGCTCAGCTGATACAACGCGTGTTCCTACTACACGCGCACGTCCGTACGTAAATACGTGAACGGAAACTCGATGGATCGGTTTGTTTTTTTGAGAACAAATCGACGTTCGATGTCATTGCCATTTTTTTCAATATTGATGGGTTATCGGCGAGTTATAGTTACGTTTTCGAACGGAGAGTTCGAAACTTGACAGTCTTGCATAACCTGTGCGATTCTGACCGGTTCCTCTTGCGGGTTTCTTCTTCCCCTACTCCTGGCATTGGGACCCGCGAAAAACGGTGCCGTTTCAAAATGGATGCATCGATTTTTTGGGGTGGGGTAGGAAACTCAAACCTTGATTGACCAGAAAGCTAAAAATTCCGAATTTTGAGCTTTCTGGTCAATCCAAGTTCGGGTTTTCTACCTCAACCCGATTTTTCGGCAATTTCGAAAATCGTGCATATGAAATTCCTACCGTGAATTAGGTTTGAAGGTTATCTCAAGCGTATATAATGTTAAATGCGAATCTTCTAGAGATTTCGCTTCGATCGCGCAGCCATCGTTCGAGAAGTACACCAATACCTCCAACAAAACGCATGAACGCGCATCTATCAAAAGATGATCAGTTTATTAACGTTATCCAATTGAAAAATTGGCGAGTCGTAATCGACAGACGTACCGGAGGATTTGAAAATTGCGCAACTTATTCTTCGCGGGTTGGCGAGACAAAAAAAAAACGCGTTTCACGAAAGAGACGGACGAGTTGAATTGTACATGTATATATATACACGTAGAGCGCGAGAACCAGTCAAGCGGGTGATGTAAAACTTGCGATACAGACGCGCGAGACTTCGTTTATTCTTCGTTGCCCATAAACGTCACGTTGTCTTATGCGAGCGCCGCCGTATCGCAAAAGTTGTTTTTATTTTTGCTCATTCCTCCCATACGCAATCTTTACACACCGGTATTGCGAACCTGCACAATTAATGGGAACGAGGGAAACAAAACTTCTATCATACGATCACACTATAAACGATAAATCCTTAAGATCAAAATTTTTAGGTATTGAAAAATGCCAACGAAAATCTTCCTATTTTCGCAAGATAAAAAAAAGACTGGGTCGATGTTTTTAACGCGATGTTCTTTTTCTTTGGTCGCTTTGAAACACGGACGTTCTCACGTCGTTTTGAAATGGTCGTCCGTGCAGGTTGTATATATGTGACCTTCGCAAACGAGAAATTCCAATATTTCGTCCAACTTGTCCTTGACGTTGTTCGACAGCTTTGTCCTCAAACGCGACTTTTCTATGCCGCTTTCCGTATCGTTCTCCGACTTGATGATCTTGAAAACGAGGGCCTGATCCTTGTTCATACCCTGACAGCCGTCGTTATCCGCATCGTCCATCACCGCTGGTGCAACACCCGCAGAGCCCGATGACTCTTCCGCTTTTAGACAGACGTACGTTACTTCCAGCAAATGCTCCAACACCTCTACCATACTCCGTACTGGAGTGATTTTCAGTATGAACACGTGGGGCTCGTCGGCTGTCTCGCGGTGCGATCCTGCTACTCGGACGTACGTACCCACCGTCACTGACGATGGATTCTTCTCGTTTCCATCCTCGATCCATTGAATAGCCGAAATCGCTCCTGCGGGAATAATGCTGAAGTAACTTTTATAAAATTATGGATACGATCCAGGATTACGGCTGGTTTAGAATCTCCATTGGCGTAATGGATAAAATCTACCTACTGACCAAATTGGAATTTGGAATAATTGAGCTTGGATTCGAATGATCGGGAAACCATGCTTTAGTGATTCCGTCTTGTACATTTTATCCTAAATTCCATTAATGAGTGCATCTGCCGCTGAAAGGTTCGCAAACTGTCCAGTATTGACGATCTCTGATCTTAAGGAACATTGGTCCGATACTTGGATGAATGTACCGAGTACAATTGAGTAATCGCAATGCTTGGAGTAAGACGACGAGGGTCGTGAGAAGTTGAAAGTTACAACGCTACCACGTAGGGTTTCAAGGGGGTTTTCGTATATGTGAAATTCTGCCATAAAGAATAGCGACGATTATAATAATGATAATTACCGGTCTCGTCAACGATCTCATACGTTATTTTCGTTGTCGCCTTCTGAATTTCTCGGACGTAAGCGACGAGTTGAATAAGTTTGATCTCGTTACCCCAGAGTTTAAGGTTTTCGAGTGGTTTGCCTATCAAATGTCCGATCATCAAAGGGACTATCGCATTTCCTCTAACCGGATCCGATTTTCCGGTCTGCGTCGTTTCCCCGTTATACGTAGAGTCCAAAAAACCTCCAGCTCCATCGGAATTCCCCGTAGCGGACCACATATTTTTTTCTCACGCGATTCCGTTTTTATTTCGAAGGATTGAATTTTGGAAACGTGCCGGTCAAATCGACAAAAGAAAAAATATAAACGTCGCAGTACGGTGAACGCCGGTTGTTTCGTACAAAAACATTGACTGAGCAATGGCTATGTGTTCCGCCAACGTACCACGCGGGATGACGCGAAACAGCGCGGGAAATAGTTCCAACGTTGTCGCGTCTTCGAATTCGAAGCGAAAAGTCGTTGCGTGCGCCTCTGGCGGGCAATTTGAAGTTTTCGATTCTGACATAGTTTTGAGGGTTATCAAATTGAAAATTTGCAGCTGATTACGAATATCATCGAATTATCGATGAAAGCACGGCACACGGCAAAAAAAATCGAATTTTTAGAAGTTTTTTACGATCTTTACACAGGAATTTTGGGTTCTGGGGGAAATGAATGGTAGATTCGTGTTCAGGGGATCAAATTACATCAAAATGGACCTATAAAAAAAATATTAAAAATCCAAAAATTTTTTCGATTTTTGGGGACAATACGTTTTTT
>JAPYZI010004010.1:0-23882 GCA_030523105.1 Ophioninae sp. A BG-2022a | reverse complement strand
GGGCCTCAAATTTTCATGTTTTGTCAATTTTGGCCTCATCAGGGCCTCAAATTTTCATGTTTTGTCAATTTTGGCCTCATCAGGGCCTCAAATTTTCATCATTTTAGGCCCTGATGGGGCCAAAATCGATTATGTTTCTGGCTTCATCTTGTTTAATAAAACAAACAAACAAACCCAAACAAACACAACAAACAAAATAAATAAAATATTGTTTCCTCTGTCGTAAAAAAAAAAAAAAACGGTTTTCATCACTGCAGAGTGCTACAGTGCTATTGGAAAACCTTCGTGCGCTTAATCTTTTACCTTGATCGAAATGTACCAGGCAACTCGACACGTTTGTTTCCTTAGTACTCGTATTCATTAGTATTCTCTACATATAGAAGTTTCCCAACGGGGGATGTATTTTCTGGAACATATCTAATGATTCAGATGACTTAGTGAACGAGAAGGTGTGGAGTGGTGAAGCGAAACGGAGACAAAGAGAGAAAGAGATGAAGATAGGGCCAAAGTGGGTAAGAGACTTGAAAGAACGACACGTTTTTCAACCCTCTTTTTCCCCACCCAGTATCGCGAACGACCAACCACCAAAGCGTTCGCTGGTGCATGGAATTTCACGCTCGCAGGCGTGGAAATAAACCAAGCTATAGGGATACATGGAAAAATGGTTGCAGAATCACGCGCATCGTCGTTTCATCAACATGCATTGCTACGAGAAATTGTTATTATCGGGCCAACGGGCTAAAGAATTCATCCACGCATTGGGCGCTGTGCCATGAAAACACGCGAACACTACAAATTCATGAGCCCTCTAAACCTGGGAGACGCGTGGATAATGATGAAAAAAAAAGAGAGAGAGAGAGAGAAAAAGTACAACTCTCGCAACGCTTCCGCAGACTGGCAGTCCTTAAGGGAGAAAATCGTAGTATGCACATTAGCGATGTCTCGAGTGCTTTGGGCGCTGTTCCGCAATGCATCTCCCCTTTTTTACTCTCCGCTCTTGATTACACGAAGACGTAGAAAAAGGAGCGGAAGAAAAGAACGCGCCGCGGAGTAAAAAAGACTCTTGTTAAAAAAAACGGGAAGTCGAGACGAGATGAGAACTTGAGATGGTAAAAAAAAAAAACAAGAAAGGAAAAGCGTCAAGGGGTATGGGAGTCTGGAGGCTGGAAAAGGATGAAAAAAAAAAAATGTTGATGGATGTAATGGCAGTTGGAAAAAAAAACGGGAGATGACAGAAGAAGGAAGAAACGGCAGCGGCTAGGAAGACGACTGTGAATGTGCGTTCAGTGAATCGACTCGACGTGACGTTCGAAGTGAGGAGAACGACGAAAAGTCGGATGCTTGGCTGGGAATGCGAAGTAGAGTAGTCGAGGAAGGAGCCAATGGCGACGTCAGGCACAGCTAGGCCTCAGGCATTCTGGGTAATTAAAAAAGGCTACCGGAGCGTCACGTCAGTCCTAATACAGTGGCTCTTCCGATTTTGTGTAAAGAGGCATTCAGTTACGGGTTCGTACGTACAGGTACGTCTACTTCCACTTTTGTTGTGAACAAGTGTAAGGTACACTTGTTCTCGACAAAAGTACTTGCCACTTGAAATCATCCCCTTTCCACCAAGCACATTTTTAACGATGATAGAAATATGTCAACAACATTCACAGGTAAATCGTTTCGATGCCTCATTTTCTAATCGAAAACAGTCGTTATCCTTTTTTAATCAAAAATATAAGTCGGCGCATCAACCAATGAGCGACGGACCGATACTTTTGAGACTTTGGTATAGACAGGGGACATCAGAGTTCAAAGTGCCGGGTGTAGGTTGTTCCTACCATCACGCTATTGCAGCAGCTATTTTAATGACGCCGTGTCAGCCTGTGAGAGTGGTAATCGATCAGTGGTCCATAAACTTCACGTAAGTAAATTTTTTGGTCCTCAAACTTATTTGTTTATTTCATTTAAGTTTTTAGCTATTTTTGTGTGACGTGCTATAATCTGATGGGGAAATTATAGTGATTATCTTTTTAGTATAATTTTTGGCTTTTCATAATCCATTCTATTATAATTGGAGGTCAAAGTTCCAAAGGAACAACGCGCCCCGTAATCAAACACGTAAATAATGAAATTAAAACTTTGTTTTAGGATGAGTAACTATGAAAGGAAAACCGAACGAACCTCAACCAAGAGTCTCGAAAATTGCTAATTTGCCGAACAATGTTTTCATTCAAGCCATTTTAGCACATTTTCTACTGAAGCTGTCAAACCGTTACCAAAAGCATCACCGAGATCGTCTAGATATAAGGAAATCAGCAATACTGTAAAATAGTAAGATAAAGGGAAAGGAAATTAAAGAAGCATTTAAACTTAGTTGATTTTGATTAATGTTTTAATTTAAATAAATAATTTGCGTTTGTAAAAGACGATAAATATCCAAGCTGTTTATTAGACTTAAGCCTATTAATTAGCTTTCTATTATATTATTAGTAATAATGCTTGTCACTATTTTTTAATATTTTGTTTTTTGATAAATTCTTCAAGTTTGTTGAAAATTTGTCAAAAACATTAAGATTTCATGCTTTTGTAAATAAAACATTCATAAATATTCGTGGCGCGAGTTGTTTCCGGTCGACTTTCTACAGAAAAATTATTTTCAGCCAAAATAAATAATTGTTTCAATAAATTTGACCATGAAATATGAAACTAGAATAAATTCTGGATCTATTTATATAGGTGTCATGAATTACAAATCTTTCTACTGCATTTATATTGCGTCTTGTTCAAAAATCGGAACATCGAACTCCGGCCTCCCCTACTCTAATCAAGGGCTTGCATAGGAGAATCAGAAGATTATTGGGTTATCTATTCACACACGGATTTTCCGTCGTTTCCGGAAATACGTTATAACTCATCAAGGATCACCAGTCGTAACAAAAATATCAGGACTCAGCCGTTAGATGATTTGATGGTTGATTTGATATATGACGATAATCGGCTAATAAGCCGATTCATCGGCCAGTATTAAGGTACCGTAAGCGAATAAACGGATTACCAGAGCTATGCCAGCTATTGGTTGGCCAGAGCCGTCGAACGAATAATGTATCGACTGCGTCAGCTATATACGAACATATATACAGGCTACGATACTTTGCCAGCCATTGATGGTTTGGTTTGAGCGTTTTGCAAACGGGGATCGTAAAACTGTAATAAAGTAAGTAATACGTAAAAAAAAAAAAACGGGGGATGCGTTTCCGCAAAACGTAATCCACTGATCAAGCTGGAATTTTGTGGAGACCTTCCTTTCTACAGTATTCTAAGAATGTCCCCGAAAAGATTTTTGAAAATTGCCGATAATTTTTGAGATACTGAATTTATAAATTTAACTATTTATTTGACTGTTCTCGTACTATACGAAACAAACCCAAACAGACCCGAACGCATTTTACTGTTATCCTACTATATCGATAAACACAAACAGACCCAAACAAACCCAAACAAATTCAACCAACACGGGTAGTGATATACACGCACGGCCTAACATTGTTTTTCGTGCAAACAGCGAAGCCGAGGCGTGGGGATATCGATCGGTTGCGGTGGCTCATATATATATACTCGCATGAGTTGGAAAAGCAAATTTCAAAATTCTTCGATGTGTCTAAAGCATATTCCACCATAAAGCACCAATCACCAAAAATCTGTTAGGGAATTTTCTTCGGATATTCAGAAGAAGGTCTGTTCAAAATGTCAGGTTGATCAGAGGGATAGGGCCTTCGGAACTTTATCCGAAACGTGCGAGTTATCAGCATTTTTTTTTTTTTTTCGTCTAGAAGAACTGAAAAATCCGATGGTCCAATAGAATTCGCAGCACTCCAATGAGGCAAGCTTCAATGACACGAATAGAATTAATAACTTAAAAGTAAAGAACGAAAAAATAAGGTTCGTCTCAACTATGGAATCAAAAGCGTAAGTTCGATCCCAATAATAGGTAAACAAAACTCAACGTGTCTTAACCCTTTGCGGTTGGTGTCCCCGCATCGGGGACATTTTTAAATCGTCGTAAAAGTCGATCAAAATTGATTAATTAATTTAAAAAATAATTACCTCGCGTTTCAACATTTCCGGCTGGCTTACGAGATAACGATGTATGATTGTTCAGAGAAATGAACTTAAATTAAATGAAATTGAATTAGCCGAACGCAAAAGGTAAATACAATTAAATCATGTTCACTATATTTAAGGACATAAAAAAAGCACACGAAAACAATAAAATATATTTCCAGGATTTTTTTTACACATAATTAATAATGTATCTTTTGTTTTTATTTTACTGTTTCCGGCATAGATAGTGCAGGGCCAATATGCGAGTTGATATTTAGCTAAGTCTCAACAGCCATTTATAGTTCACCATTAACAACCATGCATAGAACAGATCTGGTTCGCTCACGTAACCATTACCGCGCCATCGCTTTTCCCTGGCACCCAGTCGTGGTCCGTTACCGTCCCGCTTATAAAACCCTATTTGAGAGCATACCTAACTGAAGACGGCTGTAGCCGCAACGATATATTAGGTTACATTAGCGAAATGCGTGCGGGTAGCGCGTGACAGGAAAGTGTTCAACGGGGAATACGAAATACGTAAAAATACGTAGAAATACGTAAAATGTAAAAAAAAAATACCTATACCCAAAAGGGTGTAGGTATTTGTACTTCAGAGTGAAAGAAAGAAAAAGAACTATGGTACAATAGTTTTGAATCCACGAGACTTTTACGAACACACAAGTAGCCCAATAATATAATCGAGGCAAGTATCGGGTTTATCGCGATCAGTGTAGACACTATCGCAGCCTGTATGAAACTGATCTATGATGACCTTTCATGGCTCTATGCACTCCAGGTAAACGCGTACGTACGGCCGGATAGAAATCTACACAGTTGTTTGGGGGTGTACGAATGTGGGCTTGCGGTGTACAAAATAGTTAGGTTGGGGTCATGCGATGATCAAACACTCGCCCAGAATACAAACACACCTTAGTCCAAAGTCCAGCTGTGCTACTTGAGCGTGGGTAGTGGTTCAGAGGCCATGGCGAAAGTGATGTAGCAGCACGCAGAGCTACTATCCACAGAACGGATCTGGGAACTGCGCGCGTCAGGGATGATAAAACGATCTATGATTTTGTTCTCGTATGGCTGTCTGATTCACCCGTTTCAGAGAAACAACCAAAAGGGCGTGACTCGCTGGTAACGGGTGTCCTGGGTTCGGGCCTTTTCATCCGTTGCCGTTTCCCGTCGTATCATCGTTGCGTACTCGCTCTGTATTCCCGTCTGCAGCCTGCCGTTTGCAACGTGCGGATGGTTAAATGATGTACGATTTGGTATGTTAGCGGGCGTGCGTGGGTGGGCTCGTATGACTACCGAGTCCAACGCGGCAAGTGAGGTTATGATCGCAGACAGCCATGGCCCAAGCATCCACGAGAGTAAGCGACCGGGGAAATGACAACGGGGCTTTTACGGTCCTTCTGTGTCAGTGAGACTCGTGTGTACTCGCTGGCTCCGGACAAGTGGAACATGGAGGGAAGAGGGTTGATTGTGTCAGCCAGGCAGCCAACAGAGAAGAAAATCGCAAGAGAGGGAGAGACAGAGACGGAGAGAGAGAGTATCACTCGTGGAAGATGAAGCAGAAGAGAGTGCAGGAGTCCTGAGTGGTACATGGCTTTGCGGTTGCTGACGTCGCGACAAGAAATACTTTATTGATATTGCGAAAGGGAGGTTACCGTAACACCACCATCTTCCTCCGGCTACTCGTGTCGAATCGCACCGACTATACTCCCAAGCGTGTTCGTACTGACTTTACCGTTCTTAACGAACCGACCAACAAGCTTTGATTCTTCGTATTTCACGTTTCAACGTCAACGTTCGTTCTGACGAATTATTCAATATTTTTTCACATCTTTTATCTTTTTCATTGGTCATCCGCTTTGATTGATCCTTCTTTTGTACTTTGTCGAAGGATCAACGTCTATCGGTTTGCTTCTTGGTGATGAATCGTCGTGGCGTACTACGTTTCGCTTTGTTTCTATGGTGCCATGAATATTCAACCACTTGGGATGGACTTTGATTTTCTAGAGAACCAAGATGGAGCTTCTACTCCTAGATTTAATATTTATGACACATTATTAACCCTGCCCGACCGCACTGTAATATGGAACACGGTATGGCACAGCGTACAACTTAGCTAGACCAGGACACGTAGTCAACGTGAAAATCGTTTCCCATGCCACGAAATGGTCGGAAGTACGTGAAGCTAACGCTGAGCTTATTATTATCGCTCAAGCTTTGGAAAGTCGATCAGCCCCGGCTTGACCGACCTATCGGCAATTCTGTTGTGTATCTACTATAACGCGTGTAACTAACGACCCATTCTCACATTGTTCCGTAGCTTCAATCGATTTCGATCGTCGTCTCGACTACTCGTGATTAACGCGGTAAGCGCTAAACCTCCCTTCGTCATCTACACTTTACCGTGATGTAACAGTGCCTTAGTATCGATCCCCGATAGTCCTAATCGGACTTTCGAAGTATCGGTTTTGTTTCTTTAATTAGCTGGAGGTTAGCGTTAATTTCATTTTAACTCTCTGTAATCTCGTGTGACATTTGTCACAGACCGATTCTCTGAATATCAAAATCGTAATGTTTCTTCAAACGCATTTTGAGTTGATGAAACTTATTTGTATGAAACCAATGTATAAATTTGTATTTTTTAAATAAATAAATAAGAAATCTGTTTTTTCTAGAAACAGGTGTATTTTTTATTTCGGTAAATATTCGGAAGTGCAACTTCTGCTGAAAAGAGATTGTACATTTTGTTAGCAATTCCTTGTGACTATAAAATTTTATATTATGCAATACTTTAATGGCGCATCATGTTTTTAACCCAAACAAAGCAAATAAACGAACCCAAACAAACAAAACCAAACAAAAACGAAAAATTGGCTCGATTGTGACAGGAGTTATACTCCTAAACCCAAACGAACGAAAAAAAAGAATCAGGATATATCTAACAGGGCTTCAGCTAACGTCATCAATTCGTTTGGGTTTGTTTATTTGGGTTTGCGTTTATGTTTTTCTGTGTCATGTTTGGGTTTGTTTGTTTGGGTTCAATGCATTAAAAAACATGATGAGACGTTAAAGTATAACTTAAAATAAGGTTTTACAGCCATAAGCAATTGATAACAAAATTTACAGCCTCTTTTTAGCGGAAGTTCCACTTAGGAATATTTACATTTATTTCTTTCGATAATAATTTTTAACTACTCATTTAAAAAATTGTATATATTGCCCTACAGAGGATCAATCGTTTCCATTACTTCTATCAACAAAATATATGTAAAAGCTGATGGAACGAAGCAAACTGGGTCAAAAACCTCGGGAATATAAACGGAAACGTCACAATCAACGTTCCACATTCAATTCTACGGAAAATTGTCAAACGCGTTAAAGTTAAAAAAAAAAAAAATATCGCGAACAGAAAAACCAGCTATGGCGATAAAGGACCAAGATCAGCCGTAATGATCAATGGAATAGTGAAAGTATTTTGAATTTCGTAGAATACTAAGTATCAAAAGTCGAAAATAACCGAGAGGAAAGTTTATGAAAACCGAGCGCGATAGAGAACGTAAAAGTGCATACGCGACATCGAGGGAGGCCAATGGTGTACAAAAAAGAAGTCTACTGTAAGAAAGCCCATACGGCGAAATAACACAGAATGCTGGGATATTTTTCTGTATGTGTAAATCCAGCAAAAATCCGCTACCTGCGAAACCGTACAATGCAGGCAAAATTCACGGACGTACGCATGAAAGCTATCACAAGGAAACGAAATGTACCCACAGTACACGAATGCACGATGGAAAAATAAATGAAATATCAAAATTTTTCCAATATGTACCGAATTCTCGAACTGCACAAAAGTAAAATATACGTAGGCAAGCAAGTACGAGCACAGTAAAAGAAGTGTATGAAAAAGTGGTTCTTCGACTTGTCTGATTTGTTACATTCATCCCACGCCATTATACAGCGGACCTTCTTTTTCTTCGCTGATGCATTAGGATCGAAATATTACACAATAAAATGTCACGCGACGAAACATCATTGTTGGGGTTTGTTTGTTTTTGTTCGTGTGTATTTGTTTGGGTTTGTTTGGGTTTGTTCGTTTCTGGGTTTCCTGGGGATATTTTATCGTCGTGATGTTTCGTATGAATCCAAACAAACCCAAACAATGATGTTGCGTCGTGTGTTGTTGGTAGCATGACATAATATCACATAACAAAATATCACACGACGAAACATCATTGTTTGGGTTTGTTTGGGTTTGTTTGTTTGGGTTTGTTTGGGTTTGTTTAAGTATGTTTTCTGTGTTTGAACGTGTGTATTTGTATATTCGTTTGGGTTTGTTTGTTTCTGGACTTCCTGGGGATATTTTATCGTCGTGATGTTTCGTGTGAATCCAAACAAACCCAAACAATGATGTTGCCTCGTGTGATATTTCGTCGTGTGATCAGGTGACATGGAACCGATGGCATCTGTGTTGTTGGTAGCATGACACAATATCACATGACAAAATATCACCGATAAAATATCACACGACGAAACATCATTGTTTGGGTTTGTTTGGTTTTGTTCGAGTATGTTTTCCGTGTTTGAACGTGTGTATTTGTATATTCGTTTGGGTTTGTTTGTTTCTAGACTTCCTGGGGATATTTTATCGTCGTGATGTTTCGTCGTACGATGAGGCGATGCGTAACCGATGGCATCTATGTTCTTATATTACGGCAAGGAAAAATATATATTTTATAAAGCTACGACACTGCTGTAGACATTGAACTGTCCTTGATTTTTTTGAAATCTCGATTTTAAGCCGAGATATTTGCATACCAGCTAGGGATTTTCATAAGTTGATGTTTTTGTGGAGAATTCAGGAAATTACGGTCTCCCGTGGACGAAAAAAAAAGGCACAGCGAAATAAAGCCTCTCTATGAGAAAGTGGAAAAACTGAAATTTAAATGGTGTGTATAGACAGAGTGTACGAGGTCTCCGTTGATGCTTTTTGCGGTAAAATCTGAAGGGAAATTATGCTCTCGTGTTACTTAGGTGGGGAGGGGTGTCAGGGAGCTTAAATCTCCCGCGGCCGTAAAGAAGCAGCAAGGGAGATAGGTAAATAGATGGACACAGAGAAGCAAAGCGAGGGACGGACAGGAACTCAGAGGAGGGGTCACCTCTCTAATCTCGGTGGCGGAGGAACGGGATTGGAGCGAACCAAGCTGCGAACCGGGTGAGCGGAAACAGGCTAGTTGAAAGAGAGAAGGCTGCGAGAGAGCAAGAAGGATCAGAGAGAACAGCAGCACGAGCTAGCCAACATTTCGGTTGCCGTCCGAGCGTTCCAGTAATCTCCTTCGAATCTCTGCTCCCCTATATAACACCAAATTAACTCTCTTTCACCCAGCCCTCCACCGCTGCGCCGTCCTGAATTGCCCTCGACTCCGACTCGTCCTCTACAGCCACCAACCTCCTGCTCCATCTCCTCCACTTTTCATTTTCCTCATTTTTTGTCCAGTCGGTAACCAGCTTCCAATCCACTATCTTTCTTTCTCTCCAACTCTCGATCGGTCTCTCTTGGCCACGGATGCGTGATGTTCCTGAATCTGTCTCTTTCAGTACTTCTCTAATTGCGCCCGCAGCATCAGGACACAATTAGGGCAATAGGTGGTGCAACGAAATCTCTTCTACCAACGCCCCTCCTCGTCACTCCTCCAGCTTCCTTTCGCTCTCTTCTTTATTTTTCCATTCTACGTAGCCTCGAATCTTTTCGACCGGTACTCTATTTCCAACCCCGTATTCGTGGCTCTTCCTGTCTATCACGGGATATCCTCTCGAAGATGGAACTTGCTCGAATTCCCTTTCGAGGGAAACGTCTCGTGTGTGTTTGAACGCGTGGTTCTTCCTCACGTATTTTATTACGTGACTGGTTTCCAATCTTCTCGCGTCGCGAGTTTATTGACCTTTGTTTTTTTCGATCACATTCTTTCCCAACTTATTTGTTTGATACTTCTTCCTTCGGTTACATTGTCAACGCAATAACCAACAGATTCGACACGATCAAACAGCAATCGATCGGGTACCGTTCAAATTGCGTCAAGCGTCATCGCTTACCCTAATGACTGTCCAAGCCAGAACTGATTTCAAGGCACTTGTTTGCGTCAACATTGGTAGGCGTGGTTCTAATATATGAACGGTGCGTCATGCTCGAATCGCGATTAATGGAACTCGGCTGATGACTCTCGTGGAATTTGCAGACAGCTCTTTCAGATAAAACTTTCTCCCGATTGATGTTATCCGTGATCTTTGTTCGCGAGTAAATGGAAGGAAATGAGAATGTCTTTTATATTCGAAAATGTGCTCGTATCTTCGGCGACCCTTTACTACGTCTTTTGTATCTGCCATTCTCTCGTCGAACCCGCAGGTCTTTTTTGGGCTCTGCGTCTTCGTACGAAATCTTCTCCATCCCTCGTACCAACCAGGGAATCGTGCCAAGTCATCTTTGTACGAAAGCTCTATTCGTCGGATATTATTTTGGTTTTCGATGTGCCGCTCGGCTGCCAGCACGGCTGTAAAAGACGCTCAAGGATAAGATAACTTTGCTGGGGTTGCCGCGTGGCCCGAATCACAGGAAGATTCCTAGCGTCTTTCCAGGATAACAAAAAAAAAAACCCCACTTGTCCTAAGGCACGCTTGGAAAACGCTAGAGGATGGAGATAAAGGCGAAGAGCGGTGTTGGCTCGATGCTAAAGAAAAATCATCGAGCTGGGATGGAAGTCGAGTGGATAGAGGGAAAGTGCGGG
Source organism: Ophioninae sp. A BG-2022a (assembly GCA_030523105.1). Taxonomy (NCBI): domain Eukaryota; kingdom Metazoa; phylum Arthropoda; class Insecta; order Hymenoptera; family Ichneumonidae; species Ophioninae sp. A BG-2022a. The sequence continues at coordinate 12,996 of JAPYZI010004010.1, read as the reverse complement.
TTGATAGCAAAGGGAGATGGCTCCCCTGCAGTTTAATATCGAGACAATTGGCTAGTGGGAAGACAAGGGCTTTCAGGGTCCTCGCGTATGGCCTCCGAACATCCGTTTTCTACTAGTCCTCTATTTTTCTCACTGTATCCTCCCCTTCTCCTCTTCCTCTTCGTTTCGTTTTCCCCGTCGTCTTCTCTCTCTCAAACACTTTTATTCCTTTTTATTTTCACGGTGTTGCTCTTACTGATGCGTAAATCGAGAATTACTGGATCATTGAAATACATGTGTCATTGAACAATTATATAAACTTACTTGTACATGAAGTTCTATCGTAATTGTTTGGGTTTGTTTGGGTTCGTGTTATTGTTATCTGTAATCAGATTCTTATCGTCTGCCACGTGTCAACGTCATCTTGTTCATATCAGCGTCATCCGGTTCGTCTCATTGTCACCTGTACTTCGTGTAATTGTGTACTATCTATCTCGAAGCTTTTTTTCTCGTCCCTACGACGACCGTGTATTGTGGCGATTTCTTCATTACTTTAAAGCTCGGTCATAGTCGTCTGGCTCAGACGCCAGATCTGTGAGATACACGTGTGAAAAGTGATTTAATCGGAAAAAAAGCACCGCGTACAATTACGATAAACATACATTTGGAGATAAATACTTTTGATTGTTCGATTGCATTTCGCACTCATTCCTCGAGACCATTTCAGTTTTTGTTACAACAAAAAGACCTCTATCTTTTTTATCGTTATTGGACGCGAAGATCGTTTTAAAAAAAATGATTTTTAATAAATTCAGAAAAAGAATTCTCTCCGAAAGTAAAACTTGTTCAAAAAAATTCTTTGTGGTTGAAACAAATATGAACAGATTGCCTCTGCATTAGCGTGAACATGTCCGACCTTCAAACGGATTTTAATTAAATTCAAATTAATTACCTTCAAACGAAATTAAAATTGGTTCGAACGGATATAAGCCTAGTACAAACGATTGCAAAAAAAAAAAAAAAAGAATCGCGTCTCTTAAATTCGGTTGCCAATTTCACATGGGTCTCATCGTGTTTACCAAAATGCACAAGGGAAAACGGTATTCGTACGGTTCATTCCCCGTGATTACCCTTTGAATATAAGCGATCGCTATTATCCCTAACAGTGTGCTGTGCAATGATCATAAATTAATCACATGCCAACTTATTAATTATAGCAGCCATTTATTCAAGAAAGAAATACTTTTTACATGGGCAGGTCTCTGTCCCTCTGGAGTTCATTCAGTGAGAGCACTGATGATTTTAGCATTGGATATTGGAACAAGTGGGATATACAAAAACGTCTTTCCATCAAAAGTAAATTGGTCAAGCATTTGACAGAAACGTGTACCACGTTTCGTAAACGCACAAATCGTAGCATGACGCAACGTCACACGTAAAAACATCCTTGTTTGGGTTTTCTTTGTTTCTGGGCTTCTCGGGTATAATATTTTGTCATGTGATCAAGTGATATGGAACCGCATAAATGTTGGCCCCATGATCTTGGTAAATAAACAGATTGCCACCCAACTGATGGTAGTCACTGAGAAGGAAGAGATGGGGGGGTGGGGGGGGGGTGGATGAAATTCTGATACGATTGATGCAAGCATGGACCGGTCTCAGATCAACCACTGAATAATTAATTAATTTTGCGAGCGATGTAGGCGCGTAACACTACACCACTCCATGGGCGTATCACTAGGTCACTACAGGCACGTATCGCTTAACGATCAACGCTCTGGCATCATCGCGCACGCCTGACAATTAATACGAAGGTCAAACGTGACACCGACCTAGCAGCCATGAGTTTAAAGGAAATAATTGAATTCCAGATACCGAAGTATTCGTGGACCAGTTGATTCTTCGGGAACAAGATGATATTTGTTGTTCTTTGTTGAACACTCGTAATATTTATTTTTTTTTTTTATTTCTACGAAACGTAATCCATTTGGGAGAAAAATTAGCAGCAAGATTTTAATCGACCGGACATTAGACAAGTTTCCTTAATTTAGGAATTGATTTGTTTGGGTTTGTTCAATCATGGACCACGTCTCTGGACTGCTAACGACCGACTTGTTGGTTTGAGGGAACGACTATTGCAAAGAGATTTTAGAATTTTCACGATGTGGATCGACCGGTGTTGAAGCGTCGTCATAGACCTCAAGTATTGCATCGTGATATTGTTCAAGTCTGCTAAAGTCATGTCTAACCCCCTTGGGGGTAGATGAATGTTTCTTAAGCAAGCTGAGGGTGTGCGTTACCCGGAGCAATAAATGCTGTCATAATAGAAATGATAATAATAATAATAATATATAATTGGACCAAGTCCAGATATTTACTGCACTCGAACAAAATTGATCCAAAGTCTTCTTCAAACACTGATTGGAATAGATCTCGCTTGGAGGTCGCGAAACTTGATGACGATCATAGATTAGGATCGATGAAATTTTATACGTGGCGTACCGTGGTAAAAAATATTTGAAATGGTAGTTTTCTCGATAATGGAGAATCAGGAAATTGCTGTTATTCAGAAGCTACTGACGACACTCAGAAATATAAGGATTCACGAGAGTAATGGAATTTATGATTATGATCTCGTCATTGTATATACTATCGTATATCTCCAGCCACGTCCGGTTCCATATCGAGAATAATGCAAATAATAGGGAATCGCGAATTCTTTCCCGTAGTGAAAATTCCGGTATTTGAAATGGATTGTGCCGAGGGTAGCAATGTTACGTGAAAAGCGCGAACATTCGAACTCTGGCCGACCTAGTTGAAAGCCACTATCTATGGAAAAGAGAGTTATGAAATTTTTTTCGGCGAGATACAGAACTTTTTATCTTGTTCATACGTGAGAATTATATCTAGGATATATATTTCAAATGGATCGAGTACATGGCCCACCTATGTGCGAGGTGTAGAATTTTTTACTTGGCATATAAATGTCATATATGGAACGTGTTTTATATGTATCAGCGTTACCGTATCATGATACGAAGATCGCCAAGGTATCGCTGGTTTGAGCAGAGCTATGAAACCGCGGTTGGATAGAATAAGCCCTGACTCGTTTGATTATGGTAGGTATTTCGGTGATGTTAGGTGCCGGTGAATTTCCATTAAGTTCTCCGGACTGTACGAATTCACTGGCGGAACTACGACGACGCAACAGTGGAGCAAGTCTTCAGAGTAGCTGGAAGGTTTTGGATACTGAGCTTTGACTAGTGCATGTAGACATTTTCCCAGTTCTGTCTGCATACCGTAGTACCTTCTCCAGTGCCCTCAAATATATCTTGCTCGTCTTATTTTTCAGCAAGTTGACTACATTTTCCAGCAGTCAACAGGCGCTGATTGTTTTAGCATTCAAGTCCAAAGTATCCAAATTAATTTGCCTTCATGAGTAATCAGCTGAGTTGTTTTTTTTAATGGCTCGCGTGCTTGATTTTCAACACTTATCACTTACCACTTGATCTTCAAAGACTGCCATCTCTTCTGACGTTAGACCGTAGCATTGAATTTTTTTTTAAAGATTCAAGCCCAAATGCTGACTCGCCATAACACGGTTCGATCGCATCCTTCAACGATGCAGATTGAATCGAAAGAGTAATACAGTTAAAAGAAACCAAGAAGCATTTGCAGGACTCGCAGGACGACTCGGGAATCTGGATCCCTGGTGTACGAAGAACTATCCAGTATACTGAAAACTCCTGCAGTCCATCGACATATTCGATGTAAACAGGCCTTAATGTAAAATGAAAGCGTTTTTCTACGTAGATATTTCATAATTCCGAAAAGTCTTCGTTTAAATGAATTATACATTTTGTGCTTCGTTAAAGAACGTGGTTTTTTCGCTACTCGTGGACATTTCTTTTGTTCCACCAGACGTCTCGTTATTTCTTAACCGGCTGCTTCGATTTTGCTCCATCGCTGTATTTTCTTTAAGTTTATAAATGCAATCAGTATCCTCATTATACTTTCCATCTGAATCCAAAAGTCTACTTTTCCATCTTGACAACCGTGATGTTGCCATAAGGCCAGCGTCATTACGGCGTTCCTTTAACGTTAATAGGAGCTGTGCGCTCCCTTAACTAAGACAAAAACAATTGGCGTTTCATAATAATCCCTCAGGACGACCAAGCAAGAGAAGGAATGCGCGACGAAAGATTCACCGCAACGATAAAGTGAGAGGGTAGTCGAAAAAGGAGACGTGAACTTTTATATATTCCTTTGAAAAGGAAGATCGATCGAGGTAATGAGAGGAAGAGTAAAACGGACCGAGGAGAAAAGCAGAAAAATAAAACCAGTAATGGAAGATGGGTTGTTCCGTTAACGAGGATATTTACACGGTGTGAAACGATCGATGAGTAGCGGGTGCTTTTGGAACTGTTAATTTTAGGAGATCTGATAATTTTATCGGATCTCCGAGATTGACGCTGCGTTAAAATAACATCCAGAACGCTGTATTAGGTACTTGATCCATGTAAGATTCAAGCCAACGTTTTAAATATCCAAAACTACAATCTCAAACGGATCGATCTCTCATCGTCGAGTGTTTAACTTTGAATGGCCGCAATTGCCATAGCATCCGCGACGCTGTGGCAAACCCAAACAAATTTGCAGTCGATAGAATTGCCATAGCATCCGCGACGCTGTGGCCAACCCAAACAAATTTGCAGTCGTAGGCGTTTATTCAATTTCGACGTACAAAAACTTTCGTAAACAATAAATTGTTTCAATATTACTTAGTGAATCTTTATTCTAATTATATGTAGTGGTTTATCAGCACTATACGTGTTGTTATCAAAATTTAAGTTTAAAATTGAAGATTATATATTTTTTATATTTTTTTTTGCACGCAGTTACAACGGGTATGGTGTTATTAGGAACAGTGGTCTGAATAAGGCCCGGAAGACGATTTTTTTAAAGAAAGTTTATAGTTAATAGCAAACATTGTTTTCCGAATCAAAATGATTATTAATGCGTTGATTATTGAACAAATGATTAAATAAACATTTGTGTTTTATTTGAACATTCATAGTTTTTTTTTGTACTTAAAAACGAATAAGGTGGGCCTCACATGGGTCAGATACCTTACGAAATGATGAAAAAAAAAAGCAGAGATGTTCTCAAACGCTTGCGTTATGAGAGAGAAAAAGCGAGAGAAAGTAAACCGTATAGCGACGGATTGCCGTGGCATCCTTTGTACCCAGGTGGATGTTTTTTCAATGGCCTTAAAACCAACGGCGACAAAGCTTGTGGAAAAACCGCCATGGGCATACGAATAGCCTCTAGACGCTTTATAGAAGCTGCTTTGTACGGGACAGGTTATACATTACGTCGAATCAGCAAACGCGAAATACAACCACTGATGCAGAAGGAGGATTGAACGAAAATACGACGAGGCGAATCGTTTTTACAGAAACGGAAACGCGACACAGCACATGGTGTCATTCATATGTTCGTAACGGGCATAAAATTATGACTCGGCTCTGAACCCGCTGATCTGTGAGTTCCACAGGACTCACTTGAAAAATGAAGTGGAAACGTCCAGCTTCAATGGAACGTCGAGTGTATCCAGCTTGCACCTATGATCCTAAACTATGGTGTCATCAGTAAAGTGCACGGCTGATGGATCTGTAGATCCACTATTTTAAGACCAAACGTAGCGTTTCCATAAAAACGACTCAAAGGTCAACTATTTTTATAACGAAAAAGCACACATACAACTTTGCAACGGCAGCTAAAATGGCAGCTAAAATGGCCTTGCTTATTATTCATTCATAATACAAGAACGTAGTAATCGTTTTCATCCTTTTTTGATAAAAACACGAATAATGGTACATCGCACATATTTGTTAGCAAACATCCTATCCAGACTGGAAACGCCCCGACCTAGCTGAGATTTCCAATTCGAATCCGCGATCTTAAAGCACGCTCTACATTGTCCCTATTCGCGTGCTCAAGGAAAATTCAATATTCGAAAAGTGGTTGATGGAAAATTCACCCCCGACCGAGTTGCAGTCTCGGATCGAACCCTCGGTCTCTATCTATATTTACTGTATTAGTTTGCCCGATATAGAAGCTTCGCTACGTTTGTATGGAGGGCGATAGAACTGCATGTAACTCCCCTACAGTCCTTTGAATATTCACCGTCTCACTGATGGAATTCCAGTGTGGAGGACGGTGAATGAGACTTCACGAGAGGCTTTTGGAATGGGGATTGATTGGTCTTCGAGGGGACGTGTTTATCCCGCGAGGTAACGGCTTATACCGTTCCTGTGGCGTTAACATCGTTCGGCAGACACGATAGTACCACCAACCCCTCCTGAGCTGGTGTATATGCCACATACACCTATCAGCCTGCCAGCCTACGAGATGTAATAACCAAAGCGGTTTAACGCTTATGCTTTATAGACGTACATAATACGGTGTCATGTAAGCCTTGCGGTAACCGTCGAGATCATGACCACTGCTGACGGAACGTTAATCGTTAACGCTCCGATGCGTTATCTCAAAAGCTACTACCACCTTTTCGATAGCTTCCAAAAATAACTAATTTTATATAATTACGTTCTAAAATCAATTGCGTTAGCTCTCACTTTTGAAAAAATGAAATTCTACCAAAAAGTAGAGATAACGTACGTTATGCGTTATAAGTGCCAATGACCGTTCTTGGATGCCCGAGTGTACGTATTATAGGAGAAATTTACAAACAGGAGAGAATCTCTGCGATGAAGTTTTCCTAATCGGAACTCCCGTCAATAACACCATACTGTTCTGAGAACATTGTCTTTGTGATTCCAGCATCTTGAGAGTGAAGCCCGTATATTATCTTGCCGGTGTATTCACCGCGAAGATTGCAAACGTCTGATACCACATTCATGGTAGATGCGTCGTATGCTATGACCTTACTACATGGAAGGAATATGTAATGTTGTTGACTTCTTCGCATTCAGCAGGTCAGCCAATTCTGTTAATATTTGATAAGCGTTTGTATTCTGTAAATTTTGCATTCTGGAGTAATGCTGAACAGCGGCCTGGTTTCAATACAACGATCCAAAACACGTTGATCGTGTTGTCGGAAGCTGGGAATGAAAGACTCAACATTGTTTGACACTGTAGGCCAACCAGCAACGCAAAGATCCTTTTGCTAATATACAGGGTACATTAATAACAATAATATTCGTGTAGCTACAGAGTTACTTAGATCTTAGGCCACTAATGGTTTTGAAGTTCTCATCGTTGCGACGCAATGAAATGTCTTTTCTCTTTTTTTTTTATTTCCTTTGATCTATTATTTGACGAAATATTTTTTTTAGATTTGAATTCTAGTTTATCGCAATAAAAATATGTATAGTTATTAAGGTATTTCAATTACGATCACGGTGAACAAACAATAGAGAAATTGAAAGATAATTATTTTCGTAGCGTCGCAACGTTGCGAACTTCAACCTCATGTCCACTACTCAATGCGGAATATCGAGAGCACCTGGTGGCGATGGGAAACGACCGTGAGTGCTCGTTCATGCTCGTTTCCATCTCTACCAGGAGGCACATGGTGGATGAGTATGGTCGTGATCGTATTAGAAACTAACAAGATTTTCTGATTGCACAAAAAACGGAATCATACTTCCCAGATTCGATAACGTACATCACGAAAATCTTGACAATTAGAATATTTTTGCTAACACTTTAAGACCGGCACTAACAACTAAATTTGTAGTTATTGTTACATTTCGAATCTAGTTTCGGCTCATTCCCTCGAAAAAGCGGAAAAAAAGAACGAAGGTGAATACTTCAAACGTGATAAAAGTTTGAAGCATCCGCGTGGAACGAATTGAACTTAACGAATTATTAACAAATATCAGTAAATCCGTTAATCCAAAATGGATTTTGGATATTTACAGTCATTGCACCAGCAGACAAGGTGCTGGAACGGGTCTGAACGACCCCAGCAATGTTTAAACATTTGGCAAGATCGGAACGATGCCAGTATCATTCCGAACGACAAATAAAAATTCAGTAGATTAGTTTGAACCTTTCCGGATAAGAATATCATGAGAAATATAATTTATATTAATTCTAGATTAAAGTTGCGCATGGGGTCATTGGGACTCCAGTGATCACGGAGTCACACATATTCTAATATTCGAACCGGGTACAAAAATTCATCCCGGCGTCCAAAACTCGAAAGTTCCGTAGACGAAAAACGGTACACATATACATACATGAGCTTACGTATTTCCAGGCATTTCCAAATACCCCAATTTAGCCATTGTCGCAAACGTTCCAAACGTCGACGGGAATCTTCAAGAAAAAAGTTCGCTGGACCTACGCTGAAAGGCAGCAAAATGTTGAATCATACTATTCGCTACGTTGCACACGGCACAATTTTCCGTGAGCTGTGTCAACCCTCTATGAAATACGGTGAGCCACTTTGGTCAATAATTATCTTATAACTGGAGCCTTCCAGAACGTGTGGCCACTTAACAGTCTAATCCAATAAAGGCGTACTACGCAAAGCTACGCTTAATGTATGCCGTGACATTCGCTCGACGAGTACTTCAGAGGAATATCCTAAACACTATGCTACTCAGGTATTTACTCAAAGCTCTCGACCAACCTCTCATTCGGCAACACGTATATGCCGAGCGTAGAGCCCAAGCGCAGGCGCTCGCTTACATTTGTATCAGCATCAGTATACCACAACGGTGACGAGTGAGTAGTGAAGAGGGCGAGTCACTGAAATGAAACTTCTTTATTTTCTGACTGGTGAATTGCACACGGGGATTTACTGCACTCGGTACTAAAGTACATAGAGCACCAGGACTGGTCCCCAATACGTGTGAGTTTAACGTATCCGTGTGATTTTGTGAGCGTGTGCAGGGGTGGAAAATCCGCCAACGAGCTCAACTCTCACGACAAGGGACCGGAAAACTCGAAAGAGCTGCTCGAAACTGGAGCCCTCGCGCACTCGTGCGTGATGAATTGAGAATTTAGCGTAGCACCGAGGGAGCAAGATGCGAAGGATAAAGAAGAAAAGGGGTAGAAAAAAAAAAAGCGGGAATAGTCGGACACTTCCATTCCCGATGTAACGCAAGTAGAATAGACGAGAGTCTTCCACTCGACGTTTTTTTTTAATCGCGATCGAGATCTCTTTTGCCATTTATCGAATAAAGTAGCGAAAGTTCCGGGAGAGTAGATCTTACAAGTAACTCTGTTACCAAAGACAAAAACGTTGGATCTATATGTTTTAACGCTGCGTCAAAAGTCGACGCAAGAAGGGTCCCGTCACTTCCTCACTGACTTCCAATTAAAAGTTAACTCTCGTGTAATCCAATAAGCAGTTTCGTTGTGTAACGCGTCTTGAGAGATGAACCAGAACCGACGGAGCCTTAAAACTTTAAGAGAAATCATCCGAACGGATCCAACGAGGAAACTTTGCCGGATTGTAAATTGTCGGTGGGCAGATTGTTGTTGGTCTCATAATGCGAAAGCAATTCTCAGATATATAACTATTAATATCTTGACTCCTGCTCCATCAACCACAAGGGTGACATTCTGAATGAATTGGACATAACTTCGTGCGAAAGTGACACGCCTGGAACGCTGAGCGTTATAATTACTTGGCCTTTCGTTCACACACTAGGGAAAATCCAGCTATCCATTTCCATATCTGATAATCCACGAGTTTGAACGGAACTCCATCCGCCGCGCTAATGTACCACGTTTCCTTCGTTTTCATTTATTCTAATGTTTTTTTTTTCAACTCTTCTCTGCTTACGAAGTATTAATCCTTTTTAAAGTGCCTCGTTCTTGGCCCGTTCTTCATCACAATTTATACTCCACCGTGTAGTTACAGCCGACTTTCTCCTTTGTATCCGATTCACCATAAAATATCTGTCACGGGCATAGGGAAACTGCGGAAAACCCGTATCGATACAGTCGATCTTAAATTCGTTTTCCATTTTTGGAACCAGTCTCGTTTCGTCGAGAAATAAATTACGAACGATGGAGAAAATAAATCACGTTGAAACTACGGGATTGGAAATTGAACCGGCGACTTTTTGGTGATCCGGTTTTCTGGCAAATCCGTTAACCAGTGGACCAGAAGTAATATCATAAGTTTTAGTGAAAGAGCGACCATTCGATCATTGATTTCTTTGTGATTTTATTACGCATGTTTATATCTTCTTTTTATTAATTTATTTTTCATAGACTAACTGTTCTAAGCATGTTCGTAATTTTGTTCACCAACTTCGGTTGGATAGTTTTGTTATATTCGTTTTAAAATGATAAAAAAAATGATTGGATAGAAGATAGTTTATTCGTACTGCTACTACCGGTTGTCCTCTGGCACTAAAATTTAAAATACAATTGCATACGCTCATTCGATGAATCTACACAAATTCTAGTTCACGCTGGCAGAACGGAACAAATAGATAACTCCGCCGGATGTCGGCTCCAACGGAACGTCTGCCAGTTGTCGCCCACAACAGAATGCCTTACCTTTTAATATGCTTTCGCATGTTTAATTGGTTTTCAAAAATCTGAATTTGCACGATTCATATGATAATACATTTGGCGAGGATCAGCTTTTAACGGGTAAAACAAGTGGTACGTTAAAACCATAAGTGCGAATCCCACGTATGAAAATTGTTAGTATCCTAAATATGGAACAAGTGGGAATCTGCAATTCCATTATTTCATCAAGGAATTATCAAATCAATGAATAAGCGAGGAGGAAACGATTACTAATGCATCCTCAAATATTGGCACCGGGGGTGTATGCATCCAAGTATCCTGTATGCACTCACGAATGACGTGGAACCGCTAGAACCGCAATTCGGTTAGAGCGTGTAGATTATATTTGATTCTGTGGTCGAAATAAATATATATGAACACAGCAGATACAGCGAGTTAGAAAAAGAGAGAAGGAAAGAGGAAACAAAAAAATGGACAGGTCATTTCAAGAAAAATGTTTCATGGTGTTTTTCGTTTCTACGCGCCTGCACAAAACAGAGCGGTGAACCTCCAATTGTCTCTCCCTGCGCACACTCGTGTAGCTATATTTTCTTTTTTTTTTTTTCACTTGTCGTTTTCAACCCGAATGGATCGCAGAGAGGGCAAGAATAAAAGAGACGGATCAAGAATGGGTGAACGCAAAAGGCGAAAGAGCTAGAATGGGAAGGGGGGTGGAAGAAAGATAGAAACGAAATAAGAAAGTGGAGGAAAGAGTTCTTTTTTTTGTTTTTTGTTTCTGTCATTTTTCTTCCGACTCCCCCGTTTCCTCTTTGCCCCTTCTCCCTTCCGCAAAGGGAGAGGGATGGAGATGGGAAGGGAAAGAAACGGTGGCCGCTCTCGCAGGACCTTGTGACGCCGTTCCAGCGAGCGTCGTGGCGCCGTGCCGGTACAGGATGGTCGTTTCATCAGCATCCGGGCGTCGCACGTCTCTGTCTACCCTTTTCCCCACTTCAATATATCGATTGCCTCCTGCTGCCACTCTCGTCCTCCCGACTTACCGAATCTTTACATACTCGGGTCTCTGGAAAACCTATGCGCGCATCTACACGCTCCACGCTGAAGTTTTAGTTTACTTTTACCAGTACCCTTTAGGCGCTACGATAATTTAACAAAATTTGTGGAAGGGAGACTCTTCGAGTTCTTAAAATATATAGTGCCAGTAACAAAATAAGAGGACAAATAAACCCAAACAAATCCAAACAAAATAAGAGGACGAGATAATGCAATTGTGATACAAGTTTGTTTGGGTTCTAGAATGTTATTTATATTACGTATGTAAAAACGGGAATCGAGAGAAAATGCATTTTGGTAACACGTTGGAATTAAGGACATGCTAAAATCGAAATATATAAAAACGTTGCGATTTATAGTGGACACGCTAAATTCGAAACATACTAAGCTGAGATAAAGGAATGTAGGAAACGTGGGAAAAAAGGATGGGTCAAAGCAACGTTGACACGCAACGATCATTTTTTGGCGTGGCTTACTCCTTTAGAAGATCCTTAAGCTGGAATTTAGAGTTGAAGCTTGGCCTTAAGGGAATGACGAACACGTTCCTAGCCAGATCGAAATTTCAAAATCTAATTTCTCCCACACTATTCAACCGCTTTGAATGAAATTTATTGTGTATATCCAGGACGCTTGCTCTAAGAGGAACATGCTCGGCATTTATTAAAATTTTGAAAATAATTGTGCAGGTTGTGGTTACCATGGGAGCAATTGCGAGCTACGATCCATCGTATTGCACTTTCACTAATTTCCCGAGCCTCCGAAGCGGTCAAAAGTACACGTTTTGAGCTTTGTTTCATCTATTTACATGAAGAAATAGCGGAGAAATTGGGTTTCGAAATTTTTCACACAAATGTACGGGATATCAAAAGGTATTATGCGTTTGCTAGGGAATTCAGAAATCTCAAGAAGACAAAGGCAGAGGAAATGAAGAAGCAAATGAAGAGCCGGAGGGAGAAATTGGATAGAGAATACGAGTGAAAAAAAAAACAGAGATAACGGATTTAAGAAATTTAATGATTACGTTGAATCATAAATGTGGGCTAGGATAGAATTCAAACTTTTGATGTTAATGTACAATGAATTGGGATAATGTACAATGCATTGGGATAATGTACAATGAGTACAATGTATTGGGATAACGTACAATGAATTGGGATGATGTAAAATGAATTGGGATAATGTACAATGAATTGGGATAATGTACAATGAATTGGGATAACGTACAATGAATTGGGATGATGTACAATGAATTGGGATGATGTACAATGTATTGGGATAACGTACAATGAATTGGGATGATGTAAAATGAATTGGGATAACGTACAATGAATTGGGATACTGTACAATGAATTGGGATACTGTACAATGAATTGGGATAATGTACAATGAATTGGGATAATGTACAATGAATTGGGATAATGTACAATGAATTGGGATAATGTA